>BQNB010076636.1:0-31099 GCA_026074375.1 Tanacetum coccineum
CATATTTGTCCTATACTTAACAAATTAAATCTTAAGTTATCTACATGTTCTACATTATCTATTTTGAGAGAGTCATTCGGAATTGTACCTTTGCCAATAATGTTACCGCGAAGATTGCTACCAAAAATGACATTACCTCCATTGTATGCCTTGTAGCTTGAGAAGAGCTTCCGGTTACCCGTCATATGTTTGGAGCATCCGCTATCCTTTATCCACTCATCGGGTTCCAAGTCGACTCAAAGGTATATCTCACTTGATGCTTGAGCCACGAGACGCGTTTCGTTTTTGACCTTCTCATCATCTTCTTCACCGCTATTACTCTAACAACCTCCGACAAAAGCTCTTTAGTTCTTGTCTTTCGGCGGTTTTGGACATTCTTTAATAAGATGATTCGGGTCGCCGCATCTAAAGCATTTTCAATCAAATTTTTACATGCTTGTCAATCCACGGCGTTCTTTGGAATGTTGTTTTTGTCTTATGGAGGTTGTACCACGAATCTTACCTCTTCTCTTAATGTAACTTCTAGGAGTCTCTCTTCGCCCATGGCGTACTCTTGTTCTTAACTTCGGAAGTCAAAAAACTCTTCATCATAGATTCTTTCTTAGCCTTTAAAGCAGAGATTTCCTTTCCCAATTTTTTTAACTTTTGCTTTGACTATTTCGGAATCTTTCTTGATGATCATTTCGTAAACTTTGAGGTTCCCGATAAGGTCATCAAGAGATAGTGATGTTAAGTCTTTTGACTCTTCAATCGCCGTGACCTTTGCTCTCCATTTAGGATGTAGAGCCCTAAGAAACTTCCTAACATAATTCTTGCTAGAATAACCTTCATCAAGAGCTTTTAGACTAGTAATAATAGTGTTAAATCTAGCAAAAGCACTATCTATAGATTCGTCTTCGAAAATGATGAATTGTTCATATTGTTGAACCAAAAGGTCGATCTTATTATCTTTGACTTGATTATTACCTTGATGGGTGATTAACAAAGTTTTCTAAATTTCTTTTGCCGTGTTACACATGAAAATTCTTTCATATTCTTTTCTAGGCAAAGCATTATAAATAACCATTTTAGCTTCGTTATTTTTCGCAAGTCTCTTTTTAAGATCATCACTTTGTTTTTCAAAAGGGATAACCTCATCTAATTTGGTTTTCGGATTTTGTTGAATAGGTTGAAAATCACCGTTGGTAATAACATGCCAAAGATCAAGATCTTTTGATTTAACATATGTCTCGAATCTATTTTTCCAATAAATAAAACTGTCACTTTCAAAAAGTGGTGGTCTTTGCATGGATTGCCCTTCTAGATATTTGTCGGAATCCATAGATCGATCCAAGCTTTAAAATACAGTATATTTTAAAATTCTTGAGTAACCTGGTTCTGATACCAATTGTGGAAACTAGAAGGGGGGGTTGAATAGTTTACAGGTTCCTTTTTCGTTTTAAAAGTTTGCTTTCAAAATACTTAGATTCGAGTTGTACGTTTAACGAATCAACAATGTAAATATCTAAACTAATACTAAATAACAATCACAACAATATATAAAGAGATGAGAAAAGGAACAATCAAACCAAGACACCAAGATTTATAGTGGTTCGGCTACGAAGCTCTTATTCGCCCTACTTGATGCGTATTTTATTTTAAATAATTATTTACCAAGTTTTAAATTTATAAAACTCGATTCACCTTACAAACGCACTAACGGGCAGAGAACCCGATCGTGAGTAGTGTAGTTTTGGTAAATCCAAGGTCGTCCCAAGAGCTAAAAGGCAGTTACAAATATGAGTTTAAGTTGGTTGCCACATTTAAAAAGCTGTTTTGATGAAAAGAATAAATCTTAATTGAAATGAACTAGGTACGAAAGAAGAGAAGGAGATACGATCCTAATTACTTATTAATTAATTTAATGATCCACTTATTATACTTAATGTGAAAGCAAGGATTGAATGATCATCTAATCATCAATTATCTCACAAATCCCAGCCCCTATAGCCTTTATAGTAACATGATTTGGTCCGACTGGTCCTGGTTGAAGCGCGCTATCATATTTGGCATTCTTATGGTCAAAGTAATATGCTCAATCACAATTAGCAAGAAGTAAATGAATAAGAATGATAATTAATAAGATAATCTTAGCCAAAAACTGTATTCATACAATCAATATTATCGTTAATTAATGATAGTAATGAAAACATGATAATCGAACCAAACTGTATGATGATGATGATTGGGACCGGATTCTTCCTTCTTAAAAGGCTGAAGAGTACCGAAAAACGACTTGAGGAGATATCCCAGTCGTCCCCTCAAAGGGGAAGGAGAAGGATGATTCTTAAAGCTGAATTCGGCCCTTATTTATAAGCTTCTGAGTGTGTTACGGCGTAACTGATTTGTGGGTTACATCGTAAACCCTTCAGCACACTTGTAGTAAATGCAATTTTGACTTCTGATTGGTTTATAAAAAGTGTTACGCCGTAACCGTCAAATAATTTCCATAAATTTGTGATCTTCATTCCATATATGTAGATCTTTATGGTTACGGCGTAACTAGATATTGTGTTACGCCGTAACTCTAACTTTGACAAGATTTCCTTCTAAATATATGGTTACGGCGTAACTAGATATAATGTTATGCCGTAACGTGGTCCTTGATCTTCGTACTTGCTAAATATATGTTACGGTGTAACCATTTTTGGGGTTACGCCGTAACATCCTTTAGAATTTACACTTTAAGTCATTTTTCCCTTGTTTCTTGTCACATTCCTGCATTTCACCTGAAAACTACAAAATGATAGAAAATATCTCGTTTTCGAGTATTAGTGAAACATTTGCAGGTAATATAGGGGGTATTTTGACACTAAAAAGTATTAAATATTTGATGTTATCAAATATCCCCCCACTTGACTTCTGCTTGCCCTCAAGTAGAACCTGTTAGAACATTTCATAAAAAGATTTCTCGAGAATAACTTCAAGAAATGAATTTATAAAACTCTTATGCTAGAAAACATCAAAGCCGAACACCTCACGAAAAAGGGATAAAAAGTCACTCAGCTCTCCACTAGTCTAAGTGTTTCATTTTCAGGGTGATCACTCAATTACACAGTCATAGTTTGTATTCTATCATAAGCTTGGAAAGTACACAAATCTGCACCAGTTAGAATTAGGGTCTAAATAATTCTTAAAGGCAACAAGGGTAATATGGTTTTAAAGGGTGATAAAGGGGTTAGGATAGACATGGGATACACATTTAATGGTTGTTAATAAAAACACAAAACAAATAGTCTAAAATAATCTAAGGTTGTCATAACTAGCTACTGTCCATCCATGGGTCCAAGAGTTTAAGTCTGAAAATCTGATCTTCAATAATGGGTTACTACTGCCATTCTTCATAAGTATATGTTTGGAGGACTTTGGTGTAATAATGGTCTACAAGCTCCATTTTTACAAGATGTCTTGGTGCAATAATGAGCTACTAGCTCCATTTTATTTATATATATATATATATTTTATTTTGCACCATCTTTACATTTTTAGCACATGGGTGGCTTTTTGTTTCACCCTTTTTTCTTCATTTTCTTCATAATATGCAAATGTTACAGGAGTTTATATCTTTAATTATTGCCCCTGCAACATCCGATATTATACGCACATCCCCCCACTTGAGATAAACAATGTCGAAAGTGGTGATACAGGGGGTCTTTATAGATCATAACTGATTGGTCTTCCACGAATGCATATAATTCTCGTTCCCATTCCTCCCCCCCCCCCCTAAACCATAGACATAAGTAGCCAGATTTTTCAACACAAAGAAAATAAAGACTATAGGGTAGGCTAAGGTGAAATGGTGTAACGATACATATAACATTGGGTGAAAACATAGATTGGTTTAACAAGGGTGATCTAGGGGTATCTTGCACTAATAATGAGTGCAACAAAAGGGTTTATCATGGGAGGTCGACAAGTCAGTGTAACAAGTCGATAAACACACACATATAGGCTATTTAGGTGATTTCCTAAGTGTTGCCTTCTTGAACTATCTATTCCTGCTAATCAATTAGGTCTCGAAATGATGTACAAGCCAAGTTCTAAAGTCTATAATACTACCGGCACACTCAATATTTGGTGGATTTTTGAGTAATATGATGGAAACAGAATATTAGGCATAAATCTCACCAAGTATAATAAAGGGTAATGTGCATTCGGCAAAGATTAATTCTAGTTATTTAAGAAAAATTTGTCAAAAATTTTAAAATTGGCATAATTTTCAAAGAAAACTAGAAAATCGAAGGCAAAACATATGTCAAGTATTAATTCTACTCCCATCCCCCCCACTTGATTTGTACAATGTCCCTATTGTACCTTAAGGAAATGAAATAAAAAGGAAAGAGTAGAATTAAGACAAGAAACTTTTCTAGAATTGCTCGGTATGATGAAGAGACAACATGCTCTAAGCCATGCTCCAAGTCTGCTTCCTCGAGCAATCATCCCATCATCATCAACATGGTATCAAACGAATCCGGATTTCACATGCGTCCCTGTAGCCAAGTATCAACTTCGCATGCTTCAACCTGTATAGCTACAAGAAAGCTAATACCAAAGCATAAATCCGGCAAAAAGTAAGATACCAAAATGTACAAAATAATACAAGAAATACAATCCTAACTCACTTTCATAGGAATCACGGTTGCATTTAGCGTATGCAACAAGCCTTTTAAACCACTCAGTGGCCTAAGTGGACGAGTGAAGTCTCGTGAGGGTTTCCAGAGAACGTACCCACAAAGTTCATTTACCAATATACACGGTTTAGAAATGTTTCAAACTTGATTATTAAGTTTTTTAGAAAGAGGTTACGGCGTAACCATCATGGTTACGCCGTAATCATATGATACTTTTTTTTAGAAAATTTCATTAAGCATGTTACGGCGTAACCTTGTAAGGGATTACGTCGTAATGGTCTTGTTTACGGCGTAACTAAGTTGGTTACGCCGTAATTGCTGCATCAACAACAATTTTACCATATGATTATGAATTGAGATGATCATGAATTTTGCTCTATTTCAGTTAAAACCTGCAAAACCAAGTTAGAAACATACAAACCAACTAATATGCAAAAATTGAAATAAAATAAGACAAAACATGAATTAAAAGATAGGCATGGGGTGCCTCCCACGAAGCGCTTGTTTTTGTTTGAGTCTCTAGCTTGACTCCACCCTTATTTACTAGGTAATCGGGTGTCCATCCCCTCACTTGGGATCAAGTGTGGGTGGAAGTAGCAATAGACACCCTTAGGGTGTAAGTAAGCTACATGATAGGGAAATGATGAATAGAAAGCATACCTTCCAGGAGATGTAATGTCCCTATCTACCTTACATGGTTTAGATGTTTTAAACACTCCATATAAGGGACTCATTAGTTGAGTATGAATGAAAGGCTCGGTATTAATGATAACTGAATGCACCTGAATTTCCGTAAAATTTGATTGAGGTCTCATAGCTAGAAGTCTTTCAAGCTCTTCTAGATCCTTAGTAGGATCAGCCTCCTCGTCAATCGTGGCTACATTCAAGATCTCGTCACCGAATTCTTCCAAAAGTTCGTCCAAAATTGATTTAGTAGCCGGTGCTACATAATCATCATTAGGTGGTGTGGTGTGAATGTTCTAGTTCAAAGGTTTCACTATTATTGTCTATTTCACCAGGGACGTTAAAAAATATTCCTAAATTCTTCTACGTCCACGACCGTAATATCTAACTATCAAAGTATCCTCATCATCACCATCATCCTCCTGATACTCCTCCTAAAATTAAAAAAAAAAAAAAAAAAAAAAAAAAAAAATAAAAAAAAAAAAAAAAAAAAAAAAAAAAAAAAAAAAAAAAAGTGGAATCATCATCATGTTCCCAAATACTATCCTAAACTATATCATGCCCCATTCGCTTTATGTTTTCAGCTCCTGTTCTAAATAAGTCATCCAAGATTTTATCAAAGTCAGAATCCTTCTTACTAGTGTTAGGTGTGTGTGGTGGTTGAGCGAAAAATTAGGGTGTGAAACCATAGGAGTGATTACTGAGTGGATTCATTCCTAGGCCTTGTTTAGCAACGTATAGATTATATTCTGCTATAGTCATATTTTCAATGTCTACATCGTTGCTTTCATTAGTAGATACAAAATAATTCTTAGGATAGGGTTGAACAGGTAGAAAACAAGGGTGTGGAGGAGTTAAGTTATGAGAGTACGGATAGCTAAAAGTCTTACTCTTATTCCGGTGAAAAGAGTCAACATCCGCCTCATTATACTTTGTTGGACTTCTTCTGGATCGAACATCATCCCATAATCTCCTTTCTTTCGCAGCTTTATACTCAAGGTACTCGCTTATCGTCATGTTCTCAGTGTCAGGCTCCATTTCCATGTTTCCTGAAAATCAAACAAGAGATAACAGTAGATTGTGCTATTACAAGGAAACAAATACTGAAATAAAATATATACAAAACTCAAATTTAAAACCTAATTAGCTCCCCGGCAACGGCGCCAAAAACTTGATGCGTATTTTCTTTTAAATAATTATTTACCAAGTTTTAAATTTATAAAACTCGATTCACCTTACAAACGCACTAACGGGCAGAGAACCCGATCGTGAGTAGTGTAGTTTTGGTAAATCCGAGGTCGTCCCAAGAGCTAAAAGGCGGTTACAAATCTGAGTTTAAGTTGGTTGTCACGTTTAAAAAGTTGTTTTGATGAAAAGAATAAATCTTAATTGAAATGAACTAGGTACGAAAGAAGAGAAGGAGATACGGTCCTAATTACTTATTAATTAATTTAATGATCCACTTATTCTACTTAATGTGAAAGCAAGGATTAAATGATCATCTAATCCTCAATTATCTCGCAAATCCCAGCCCCTATAGCCTTTATTATAACACCTCGTGTTTTAGGTCATTGTACAATATTATGTAATTCACAATTTATTTTTAGGGTTTTACGCGTTTGCTCTTAAATCGTAATCGTTAAGCTAAATCGCGTAAACTAAAAATGATCATTCAATGTAAACGAGCATTAAACGATTAAACATTTACATCAAGCAAGTGTTAAATGATTATTATGAGGATAATTATCAACTTTGTTCATCTTATTTTTATTGGTTACGTAAAATGCTTACGTTTCGCGATAAAATGCGTTTCGGCATTCCCGGAAGCACCAAAACCTAACTATGCTTAAACAAATACCCACAATTATACCCAATACACAAAATAATCAAAATATCATCATATAAATGTGTATGTGGCTTTGTAGTGATAGGACCAAGCAAATATCAATTTGATAACTACTTTCCGTAAATATCAAAGATAGATATTTTCCTAGGGAACCAAGTCTTACACCTTTGTAAGCACTTGACCACTTGCCCTAGGAACCTTCCTTGAAGTCCTTGACTTAGTCTTCCATCTATATAAGACTTTAGCTAGCAAGTAAACATACATCTTTCATTTTCCAAAGTGTAAACAAAATCAAAACTCTCCCATTTCCTTCATACATACCCACGGCTCAAAACTCATAAATAACATAAACCATAGTCATGAACTTCTATCATCATACACGCTTCCTCACATCATATTTAAGTATTCTAAGAAGAATTGAAGGGTTAGGGTTTAAGCTTTGAAAAGGGTTTAATAAGATATTACAAGATTAGGGTTTGGTATGAAAAATTAGGGTTATTCACCTTATATTTTCAAGTCCAGGTTGTTAATCACAAGTTGTGATTGTTATTCTTTTTTCTACTCATCCACACAAGGTATAATTGTAAAAGCTTCAATCATTTTCATAACTAAGATTTAATGTGTTCATATGCTCTATTTAGCCTAAATCATCACCATTTTAGGAACTTTTAAATATGTGAAAGGAGATGTTTACTTTGATCATTTTTATGTTTTGTGAACTTATTAACATGTTTTAGGATGCTATTATGAGGTTTAAAATTGAATTATAACTCTTGTACACACTTGGTTAAGTAATAAAAAAGAATATGTACAAATTAGGGGTTCTTTTAAAAAGTTTGTGATTAAAAGTGAGGTTAGAGGACTTGTTGTCTTGAACCATGGATAAAATATGAACTAATGGACTTTATATATGTAAAACATAAGATAGAAATGTTGTGAAGTAGTTGTAATAAGGTGTTGAAGCTTAATGGTACAAAAATAAAGCTTAGAACATGCCGTAATCGCAAAACTTCAAACTTTCTGTTTTGGTATAAATTTGGAAGCAGCCATATTAGGTTTTATAAAGATAGCACATCTCATAAGGATTCCAAAAATGAGATAAAAACTCGAAAAACCGATAATAACGAAGAAGAAACACAAGTTACGAGGTTTACGATGCAATAATACTTTATAAACAAATTTTATAAAAATTACTATTCACGGCATTAACTTTCTACTATGTAAACATCAATAAAAAGGATAAAACTTTCAATTACGAGAACGAGTTGAAAATAATCCTAAAAACGGACTATAACGAATAAGATACACTAAAACGGGTTTTACTTTAAATAAAGTATAAAAACATTTTATAGCTATTCTGAACAGTAAAAACTCTATTCATCACAGAATCTAAAAACCTAAAAAATTGATTTTATATCACTCGTCTTAATACTAAAGCATTGGGCGTAAGAAAGCGAGAAACAGACTTATAACGACAAAGTTATGTCATTTTTTGCTAAAGGCGTAATTATACATGTTTTTACTTTATAAATACATTTCACTTAAACCGATAAATGGTGGAATAGCCATATATAGAAATATAATAGTAATAAGTGAGTATCAAAGTGGCTATATTACTAAGGAATATTCATAATGAGGCTTCTCGAAGGCGTATTGACGAGTTTGTTGTGCTATACGATTTAAAGTGACCAAAAAAAAAAAAAAAAAAAAAAAAAAAAAAAAAAAAAAAAAAAAAAAAAAAAAAAAAAAAAAAAAAAAAAAAAAAAAAAAAAAAAAAAAAAAAAAAAAAAAAAAAAAAAAAAAAAAAAAAAAATAAATAAAAAAACAAAAAAAAAAAAAAAAAAAAAAAAAAAAAAAAAAAAAAAAAAAAAAAAAAAAAAAAAAAAAAAAAAAAAAAAAAAAAAAAAAAAAAAAAAAAAAAAAAAAAAAAAAAAAAAAAAAAAAAAAAAAAAAAAAAAAAAAAAAAAAAAAAAAAAAAAAAAAAAAAAAAAAAAAAAAAAAAAAAAAAAAAAAAAAAAAAAAAAAAAAAAAAAAAAAAAAAAAAAAAAAAAAAAAAAAAAAAAAAAAAAAAAAAAAAAAAAAAAACAAAAAAAAAAAAAAAAAAAAAAAAAAAAAAAAAAAAAAAAAAAAAAAAACAAAAAAAAAAAAAAAAAAAAAAAAAAAAAACAAAAAAAAAAAAAAAAAAAAAAAAAAAAAAAAAAAAAAAAAAAAAAAAAAAAAAAAAAAAAAAAAAAAAAAAAAAAAAAAAAAAAAAAAAAAAAAAAAAAAAAAAAAACTCCTCGTAATTTATTCACGTCCATGTCAAGACCTCTTAATTATGAATAGCCCGAACGCTAGTACGATGATAAAATAAATAAGATATATAAATGTTGTTTGTTAACAACTACATAATCCTGATTCGACGTCTATATTAACAGGTATGCTGGGCGTTAGCGTGACGCGTTTCCATTTGGGATATTTTATTATCAATTTACTCACTAAAGGTGAGTTCATAGCCCCATGTTTTACAATTATTAATTTACAAGTTTTTGGGGTGAGAAACATATGCATGTTTTACAAATTGGACGCAAGTGTACATTTGTATCATGATTTACTCTTTGACCTAAGTAGCTAAAACCCACTAACCCATGAATGCATGAACTGTCAATTACAGAATTGGTAAAGCGCGAATAATTATAGATGAATCTATTGGGATTTGACCCTCCCTGTTCGGGTGACTACTATCACTAGAAACGAACGTATATCCATGTCGGATTTGGATGTTACGGTTAAATCATCACGGGAAATGTAGGCATAATATATATTGTATTCATTTATGTCAGCTTCGATGTCTGAGCTAGGAAAAACGTAATTACATATTTGTGATGTCTGCATCTGTTGCATTCTCACAGGGAAAAGTCTTGCGGTCCTGCATATACATTTACATAAACTCAGAAATTCACCAACTTATGTAGACGATATAAATGCAATGATTTTCAGGAGGGTCATTTAAGCACGAGTGCAAGGATACATTGGTGGTTATATTTTGAATCATGCATTTAAAGATTTAGTCGCATTACATTTTTGTATATCTGTTATGGGCTGGAAATCTTTTGTAAGAATAACAGTAAACAAGTAAAGCTTCGGGCTTTGTAACACATACATTTATATAACTCCATGTATAGTATTAAATGACTTTTTGGAACGTTCTTATATTATCTTTTGTGTTATTGACTGAGAAGTAACACGCCCCGTACCCTTATTTCGCTGCGACCCCCATTTGGTGGTTTACGGATTGGATCAAGAGCCAATGTAGAAAGAGAACCAGGTCAAATAATTTTGCTGACTATAACCGTTTTCAAACATTGCAATTCATACAAAGGGGTTTATCACGGGGCATACATACACTAATTGAGCATTAGTCGGTAGGCTAGATGCATCAGATTGAATATTCATATTGATATACATGTTAAGAAATATAAATGTATATTACTATAGAGTCTTATATTAAAAACTAGATATAAGGTATGTTGGAGGTTTCAGATACGGTTATGACCAATTCGGACGCAAGATTCCACAGTCACTACCCGGCAGTGTGTCCAGTCCATTTGAAAGGAAAGGTCAGACATTGGTTCAACAGGATTCGATAGGACCACCCCTTATGGCCAGAGGACTCATAGCTTAATAATGGCTGCTATCAGGTGCCCACCCCATCGCCTCTACATACCTGGCCCCCGAGGAGCCGCAGTCACCTCCCCCACGGACTTTGTTCCTGAGCCGATGTACCCTGAGTACATACCACAGGAGGATGAGATACTCCCGGCCGAGGAGCAGCCACTACCTGCTGCTGCCTCACCCACTGCAGATTCACCAGGATATGTTCCTGAGTCTGATCCGGAGGAGGACGATGAGGATCCCGAGGAGGATCCAGCTGATTACCCTGCTGATAGGGATGATGATGATGATGATGAGGACGAGGACGAGGAGGAGGAGGAGGAGGAGCACCCAGCTCCGGCCGACTCTGTCCCACCTGTACACCGTATGACTGCCAGGATATCTATCCGGGATGAGCCATCCATATCACTTCCTCCTAGGGAAGAGGTCGAGAGACTTCTTGCCTTAACCACCCCACCACCATCACCACTTACTCCACTATCATCTCCATTACCACATATACCATCTCCCCCATTTCCAGCATCACCACCTGCTAGTCCTATTCGTCCGTTGGGCTATCGGGCTGCTATGATCCGGCTGAGAGCCGAGACACCATCCACTTCTCATCCATTACCACTACCTACTTCATCACCACCTTTGCAGTTACTATCTTCTGACCACAGGACAGACAGGCCCGAGATTACACTACCACCTCGGAAGAGGTTGGGTATTGACCTTGGTCCTAGGTACGAGATTGGAGAGAGTTCAGCTGCAGCTACCACTAGACCGATTGGAGGTCGTAGGGCAGACTATGGGTTTGTCGGTACTATGGATACCGAGATCAGACGACAGAGAGCCGAGGAGGTCGGCTATGGGATTAGAGATGTTTGGGTAGACCCGAGAGAGGCTGTTGAGGAGGTAGCACCGATGACCCTTGAAAGGGGTCAATACTAGGTGACTGGCTTACTTGTCATTCCCAGGAGCAATTGGGGGGGGGTTGGGGGGGGGGAGAGGGGGGGGGACATGCAATGGAGGGGGGGAGGAAATTTTAAGGGGTGGAAAAGGGGGGGGGGGAATATATAGACCAGATTGATACGGATACTTAGTACAGGCAAGCCAGATATAACAGAGTTTGAATACATTGTTTGATGATAGTCAGTACCGCTATGAGACTGCATGACTACTAGATCAGGAGGCTCTGGTTTCCCGAGAGGCATGGGGATGCTCCATAGAGGTTAGCTATATGACACGTTCAGGATATTATGGCATTACGTTCTGTAGTGATGGGTCAGCAGGCAGTGATTTCACAGTTGCAGGCAGCTGACCCGAAAGCAGTCCGGTTGTGACTTTAGAGATGCTACAGGCAGACTACCAGAGGTAGGTCCAGTTGACTAAGGCATTAGAGTTGTTGAAAGGAACAACAAAATCAATGGCCGAGTTTCAGAGGCAGCTTGGACCCGCAAAAGGTCCGGCACAACCTGATGCACCAGGAGAGGCTGGTAGCAGTTCCTAGATTTGGTTATGTTGTAGCTATGCAATAGCACCTGTTTAAGTAATATGGGTTATTCCCAGCTAGCATACTGTATAGAACTTTTTGTTTTGTTTTACAACCAGTATCTGGTACTTTTGTTTAGTAATATCTATCTTGGACAGCATACTAAGTGTTACGGTAAACTCCCGGCTAGTATGGCTTTAGGTTGTTTCTTTTGTCTTGTAACCTAAGTGTAGTAATCATCTTTATCTGAACCTAACATAGTATGTTTTTTCCAAGTTATATATGAAATGGACGGATTACGTTATCTATGAAATTGAATTTATTATAAATGAATGTTGATTTGGTTATACCATGGTTAATTTCAATAACAGTTGTACATTTCACTGTGTGATGTGATCTCATTTTATTTAATGTGTATATGTTATGTCATAGTTCATATTTTGATGAAATCTAACGGTATTTATTTTTCTTGTATTTTAAGAAAAAGGCACCAAGAGAAGGACCACAGGTAAAACCCCATGTAACAACACCAACACCATTCACAGACACCTCATAGCCACTAACATTCTGTCACCAATGCCCAAAATTCAGGCAATGAATTAATGAAGGTGTTGACTACTGGCACTGGCAGCAGTGATGCAACCAAAAATGGGCATGAAAGCCAAACTTCAGGAACTGTGCCAGAAGGCCTGTGCCAGTTGCTCGGAATGTACGTTACCCGGACTTCCTAAAATGGACAACCCTTGAACATCAAGGCAACTAAGGGAGTGGTTGGACTCACTCAGTATTTGAAAAAGATGAGTCAGTTTACAGCATAAGCATCAGTACATAGTCATTGCTAGTCAAATTTGCTACGTGTACCCTGCAAGGAAATGCTCTTACATGGTGGAACTCCCATGTTAAGACCACTACTCCTGAAGCTGCCCATGCAATGCCATAGAGGACACTGAAAAAGATGATGACAGACAAATACTGCCCAAGGGGCGAAATTAAGAAGCTGGAGTTTGAAATGTGGAATTTGAAGGTGAAGGGTACCGATGTGGTAACCTATAGCCAACGTTTCCAAGAACTGGCACTAATGTGCGATCGGCTGTATCACGGAAGAAATAGACCAAGTTAGAATGATGTCCGGTACTTGCCCTACACTGATCCATGGCAGTGTGATGGCAACTAAGCCAAAAACTATGCAGGATGCCATTGAGTTTGCCACTGAACTCGTGGACAAAAAGATCAACACTTGGGCTGAACGTCAGGCTGACAACAAAAGAAAGTCTAATGACACCGCCAGGAACAACCAAAATCAGCAACCAAACAAGAGACAAAACACTGGAAGATCTTATGCACGTAAATGTCGAACAGAGAAAAAACCAACGAAAGGGCCTAGACCTCTGTGTTCCAAATGTAACTATCACCATGATGGTCCTTGTGCTCCCAAATGCCACAAGTGCAACCGATTTGGTCATTTATCTCGTGACTGCAGGAATCCCCCAAATGTCAACACTGGGGCTAATCAGAGGGTTTGTTTTGAATGTGGTGCTCAAGGGCATTTCAAGAGGGATTGTCCAAAATTGAAGAACAACAACAACCGGGGTAATCGGGTTGGAAATGCCAAGGCTCAGGCAAAGGTGTATGCCGTGGGCAATGCAGGGGCAAACCCGGACAACAATGTCGTCACGGGTACGTTTCTCCTAAACAACCGATATGCATCTATTTTATTTGATACCGGTGCCGATAGGAGTTTTGTATCTACTGCATTTAGCTCTCGAATTGTTATCACTCCAACTGCATTAGATCATGATTATAATGTCGAACTAGCCGACGGGCGAATTGTTGGGTTAAACACTATTATTCGGGGTTGTACGTTAAACTTCTTAAATCATCCTTTCAACATAGACCTAATGCCCGTAGAACTAGGTAGTTTTGACGTGATAATTGGTATGGATTGGTTGGCAAAGTACCATGCCGTTATTGTCTGTGCGGAAAAGATCGTTCGTATTCCTTTTGGAGACGAAATTTTAATCGTTCGAGGTGACGGAAGCAGCAATGAACACGGGACCCGATTAAACATCATCTCGTGTACTAAGGCTCAAGAGTATTTAATGAAGGGATGTCACGTATTCTTAGCAAATATCACCGCAACCAAAGATGAAGACAAGTCAAAGGGGAAACGACTTGAAGATGTGCCAGTTGTTCAAGAATTTCCTGAAGTTTTTCTTGAGGACTTGCCGGGTATACCACCCACTCGACAAGTGGAGTTTCGAATCGATTTGGTACCTGGTGCTACACCTGTAGCACGGGCACCATATAGATTAGCACCGTCCGAAATGAAGGAACTAGCGGAGCAACTACAGGAACTTACGGACAAAGGCTTCATAAGACCAAGTTCCTCACCCTGGGGAGCTTCGGTTCTGTTTGTAAAGAAGAAAGATGGGTCTTTCTGGATGTGCATCAATTACAGGGAATTGAACAAACTGACTGTGAAGAACCGTTACCCACTTACAAGGATCGATGACCTATTCGACCAGCTGCAAGGGTCGAGTATTTATTCAAAGATCGATCTGAGGTCAGGGTATCACCAATTGAGAGTTCGAGAAGAAGACATTCCCAATACTGCATTTAGGACTCGATACGGTCACTATAAATTCCAAGTCATGCCTTTTGGTTTGACTAATGCACCGGCCGTGCTCATGGACCTTATGAACCGGGTGTGTAAACCATATCTGGACAAGTTTGTAATTGTCTTCATCGATGACATTTTGATCTACTCCAAAAGTAAGAAGGAACATGAAGAACACCTTAGGCAGATCTTGATAATTGCTAAGAAGGAAGAAATTGTACGCCAAGTTTCATGTGTGAATTTTGGATCTCCTGGGTACAATTCCTCTGTCAGTCGATTGACTATCGAGGTATTCACGTTGTCCCTGCCAGATTGAATCTATCAAGATTGGGTGTCTCTAAAAAACACCAAAAGAGATTCGCCAATTTTTGGGCCTTGGCGGCTATTATAGAAGATTTATCGAAGGGTTTTCAAAGATCGCCAAGTCAATGACCAAACTAACCCAGAAAGGTGTCAAGTTTGTTTGGGGCGATAAACAAGAAGCAGCTTTTCAACTGTTGAAGCAGAAGTTGTGCAGTGCACCAATCTTGGCCTTACCTGAAGGAAGCGAAGATTTTATCGCATACTGTGATGCTTCAAAGAAGGGTTTGGGCGTTGTGTTAATGCAAAGAGAAAAGGTGATTGCTTATGCATCACGCCAACTGAAGATTCATGAGAAGAACTATACGACTCATGACTTGGAGCTTGGAGCGGTAGTGTTCGCTCTCAAGATTTGGAGGCACTACCTGTATGGAACCAAGTGCACGGTGTTCACTGATCATAAGAGCCTACAACACATTCTTAATCAGAAAGGAGGTTGACATGAGGCAACGTCGTTGGTTGGGTGCTCAGTGATTATGATTGTGAGATTCGTTATCACCCGGGAAAGGCAAACGTTGTTGCTGATGCTCTAAGCAGGAAGGAGAGAGATCAACCATTAAGAGTTCGAGCCTTAGTCATGACTATTGGCTTGGATCTTCCCAAACAAATCTTGAATGCTCAGACTGAAGCACAAAAACCAGAGAACATCAAGAACGAAGATGTTGGAGGCATGTTACTTGAAAATGCTAAGGATCCGGAGAAAGTTAGAACGGAGAAGTTGGAACCGCGTGCGGATGGAACTCTATGCTTCAATGGCAGGAGTTGGTTACCATGTTATGGCGACTTGAGGACTGTGATTATGCACGAGTCCCACAAGTCAAAATACTCCATTCATCCGGGTTCCGACAAAATGTACCAAGATATGAAGAAGCTATATTGGTGGCCCAATATGAAAGCCGACATCGCCACCTATGTTAGCAAGTGTTTGACCTGTGCTAAGGTCAAGGCTGAACATCAAAGACCATCAGGATTGTTGGTACAACCCAAGATACCTAAATAGAAGTGGGACAACATCACTATGGATTTTGTTACTAAGCTTCCTAAGTCGTCGCAAGGCTACGACACCATTTGGGTGATTGTTGACCGACTCACTAAGTCTGCAATCTTCGTACCGATGAGAGAGACTGATCCTATGGATAAACTTGCAAGAATGTACCTAAAGGAGGTTGTTACGAGGCATGGAATACCTGTTTCAATCATTTGTGATCGCGACCCGAGGTTCGCATCCAATTTCTGGAGGTCACTTCAAAACGCTTTGGGTACTAATTTGGATATGAGTACTGCGTACCATCCACAAATAGACGGGCAAAGCGAGAGGACCATTCAAACTCTCGAGGATATGCTGCATGCTTGTGCGATCGACTTTGGAAAGGGTTGGGTTAACCATTTGCCATTAGTCGAGTTCTCATATAACAATAGCTATCACGCTAGCATCAAGGCCGCACCATTCGAAGCACTTTATGGTCGAAAGTGTCGTTCACCTGTCTGTTGGACCGAAGTTGGAGAAGCTCAAATCTTCAGTCCAGAACTAATTTAAGAGACGACTTAGAAAATCGTCCAAATCAAGCAAAGGATGCAAGCCGCTCATGATCGACAGAAGGGTTACGCCGATCTGAAGCGTAAACCGATGGAATTCCAAGTCAGGGATAAAGTTATGCTTAAAGTTTCACCTTGGAAAGGGGTCATACATTTTGGCAAACAGGGGAAGTTAAACCCCAGGTATGTTGGACCTTTCAAGGTGTTAGAAAAGGTTGGAGAGGTTGCTTACAAGCTCGAGCTTCCTGAGGAGCTGAGCAGAGTTCATAATACGTTTCACTTGTCCAACTTAAAGAAGTGTCATTCCGATGAACCCTTAGCCGTTCTGTTGGATGGACTTCATTTTGATGACAAGCTTCATTTCGTCGAGGAGCCAGTGGAAATCGTAGATCGTGAAGTTAAACGGTTGAAGCGAAGCCGAATCCCATTAGTCAAGGTTCGATGGAACTCCAAGCGAGGTCCTGAGTTTACGTGGGAACGCGAGGATCAATTCCGGAAGAAATACCCACACCTCTTCGCAAAGACCGCGCCGTCGTCAAGTGCCGCGTCTTAAGCCTTGAGGACAAGGCTCATCTAACAGGGGGAGACTATAACACCCCGTGTTTTAGGGTCATTGACGTCGTTAATAAATTCGCTATGTACCTTTTGTATTGTACGCGTTTGCTTTAAGTTGTAAACGTTAAGTTAAATCGCGTACGTTAAAAATTAGCGTTCAATGTAAACGGGCATCAAACCATCAAACGTTTACATCAAGCAAGCATTAAATAATTATTTTGAGAATGATTCTGGTCATTGTTCATTTATTTCTATTGGTTACGTAAATTATGTACATTTCGCGATAAAGTACGTTTAGGCATACCCAGAACCACGTTAATTAATCTACGCTTCAATAAATGCCTATTTTAAATTCCAATGATCAATGTTTATAAAACTTTACCCTATGCATACATATATACACGTCCATGTATATGTAGGAAGCAACCAATTCATTTATTTTTCAAGACTACACTTTCATATTTACTTGCACTTCCATTTAAATACAAGTATACTTCCCTTTATGCAAGTAAATATCTAGTAGACACTCTCCTTATTATCATGGGATAATCCCTACTTTTACATGACAAGAAAACATTTCCATTAATAGCTAGTGAATGTACATATGATAGTTAGTATGACCTAGCTAGTTACATAGTGAATTTGACCATCAAATCCCCTATTTTCCTCAACCAATGCCCCCCCCCTTGGACCATTGACCACTTGGTCTTGGTTAGTTGCTAGCTATATTACATATATACTTGCACCCTTTTCATAAGTTAAACACACAAGTATTTTCCTTAGCTAAAAATCAAATTTGTCTTCCCTTTTCTCTCTTGTTTGGCCACGGCAACAAACCACAAACATAAACAATCCATACAATTTCCATTCTCAACATTTACAAACATTCACACCTCATTCCTAAGACATACTAAGGTATTTGCAAGCCTTGGTTAATCATTTACAAGTGTTGAAGCAAGAAATCAAGATTAGGGTTTCAAATTGAATTAGGGTTTTCATAGCTTGCTAGCTTAGGTTTAAAGCCTAAACAAGGGTTTAGCACATATTTCTCATCATCATCATTCATCACTAAGGTTACCTAAAACCTTTATCTTTTCATTTTCATGATCTTATATGTATATGATGTTCTATATAGTAAAATCACCATTTAGGACTTTTGAACATGTAAAAGGGATTTTTACTTGTGATTATGCTTTTGTACACTTTTTCTTATGATATTAGGTTGGTAATATCATGATATAATGGGGTTATAAGTTTTGTAACATGTTGGTTAAGTGTAAACATGTATATGTATAAAATTAGGGTTTTAAAGGCTTTTTAATATGTTACAAGTAAAAGTATGACAAATGGCATGTTAATCTTGTTTATGGACTTTTGGCTATGTTATATGAACACTAAAATAAGGTTATATTGGAAGAATAACTTTTGTACACCCATGGTTTATGTGTAAAAATGGTTATGTATAAAATAGTGATTAAAGGTTACTTATGAAATTTATGGTTTAAAAGTATTATTATGGACTTGGTAATTTGGACATATGAGTACAATGATGGACTAATGGACTTTAATATATGTATGACATATAACATATATGGTATATAAGACTAGTGGTAGATTACAAAGTTAAAAGTATAAAAACAAAGGTTAAATATAGACTTAATAAAGTCATTCAATGTTTCTGTCCAAAATTCGAATATAAACATATCTACTTTATGTTTTTATAAAATACTACATCTCAAGATGAATCCGGGCATGTAAGAAACTTGAAAAACGAATAAATAATGAAAAAATTACGGTAAAAACAAGTTATACGATAAATAAACGGATTTATAAAAGAATTTTTATAAAAAAATTTATAAAAATTATATAAAACAGAAAGTTTAGTATTTTTAACAGATTACACATATTTTTAGGATTCCAAAATGATAAGAAACGAAAAATTTCAATTAATAACGAATGAGTTATGAATTTCACGAGTTTACGACAATTAATACTTTTATAAAACTATTTTTATAAAAGTTACTATTCATGATAGAAACTTTTATTTTTGTAAACCTCATAAATCAATAGAACTTTCAATTACAAGAACGTGCTCGAAGGAATCGCTAAAAACGGAGCTATAACAAAGAAAATACGACGTATACGAGTTTTACGACAACAAAAATGATATAAGTGATACCTTATGATCTGGTTCGTGTCAGTACAAAGTTTAAATTTTACCAAAACCATTAGTTGGTGATTGAACTATATAGAATTATATGTGGTTATCAAAGTACTATATTACTAGGGAGTTTCATAATGAGGCCTCTTCGGATGGCGTATCGACGAGTTGTTGGATTTACGATTTAAAGTGTCCTAACTCCTCGAACGTCATGTCATGACCTCTTAAATTATGATAGCCCGAACGATAGTACGATGTAACAACTATAAGATTATATTCAAGTACTCGGTACTTATACGACCTATGATAATTTAGGTTGCATTCAATCTTTTACGTGACGCATTATCTGTGATATTTGGACTATCAGTACTCAAGGTGAGTTCATAGCCCCACTTTTTACAGTTTTACTAATTTGCTATTATTTGGGGTGGAAACATGCTTTGTTTTATAAATTGGACGCAAGTGGATATTTTATATTGATTACATGTTTGCCTAAGTTGCGATAACCCAGTTAAGTCCCATGTCATGAACTGTCAATTGCATAGATGTAGTTGGGAATTACATTATGTGAGCGCGAATGTTATTTAATAGATCTATTCGGGAAACGACCTCCCCGTTCGGGTGACTAGCTATCACCGGGAACGAACGTTATAGCATGTCGAATTTAGGATGTTTAGGGTTAGACATCCGGATGGGCGTAAATTGCAATATATAATTTAATTGCAAGAAAGATTGTCGAGCTTCAGTGTCATGAGCTTAGTGTAAATGTAATCTGGTTTTGTGATGTCTGCATTTGTTGCATTATCACTGAAAAGTATTGCGGTCCTGCATATTATGATTTATCAAACCTATGAATTCACCAACATTTTTGTTGACGTTTTAAGCAATGTTTTCAGGAGGTCAATAGGCATAAGGTGCCAGGGATGCATTGGATTATATTTTGGATTGCACGCTTAAAGATTTATGTGCATCAAATTTTGGGAAATGTATTGTCATCTTTTGTAATATTTAACAATGAACAAGTAAAGCTATATGCTTTTGTATTAAGTCTTTTAATTAAATCCAATGTATCATTTTAAACGACTTTTTGTGTCGTTCTTATATATCTTGTGCTATTGATCTATGAAGTAACACGCCCCGGACCCTTATTCCGCTGCGACCTAATTTGGGGGTGTTACAATAATCCATCTTAATGAAGATTTAATGTTTGGTTTCTTTTAAAATCGATTTCTTAATTTATCATTGAAAGTTTAATTATGTTTATCATGTGATACTTGTCTACGTGTTTGAATATGCGACCTATCATTCAACTGGGTCTAGTTACTCCTAACAAGTGAACTAGATACTAGGATAGCTCTCCATATCGTGTTTTATATTACTGGACCAATATGATCACAAATAATGTTCTATCGTTGTCTTTAAATTATGAGCTTAGTTGGACCGGCAGGTGACCCGTAATGTTTCAACAAGTATGTTCTTAATTAATTGATAAAGATTTGAACAGTGAACTGTAACAACCCATACTTTTCATCACTGTAATTTCCACTTATATTATATTAAATACTACTTTTTGACGGGGAAAATTTTTGCTTTATTCATTCCAACTATGTAACATAACTTACATAGCAAACTAAACGAGCCCACGCAACCTACCAATGACAACTATATCTACGTTTATATCAAGTAAACATCCTAATATGTCAAGTCTATGTTCTAATATAATTTTTACCAAATATGATATCCGTTTAACGTACCATTTACAACGTTATTTCAAAACAAGCATTATACGTTAACGTTTATATCAAAACCCTAACTTCATGTAATGTTTACATACAAAACGAATATACAAGCCTTCAAGCATATGTACAAGTGATTAATTCATAAAAATTAAATCACATTTTCCCTCCTAAAAATAAATTACAACTCATTTAACCTCAATGTACAATCCAATAAAGCATAGAATTCTAACTAGCTCATTTCCTTCCAAAATCTTAAGGATTTCATACCACCTCTTTAGAACTAATTACAAGCACTCAATACACAATATTTAAACACTTTTCCCTCTCTAATATCAGCTCCTACACTAACCCTAAAACCTAAACCCTAATCCTAAACCCGAAAACCTTAGCAAACCCGTTACACCCTTAAACTAGTTAATAGTTTTCAAAAATCTGATCCGTTGATAAAACATAGGATCTAGGAAAAATCAATAGGCTTTGGGTATTAAGTAAAAATACTAGGTTGTAGCCCTATGTCTTGTGATCATTTTTCCGGTTGACTCAACCCGATTCGATGTCGGATGAATTAGTTATAGCCGAAATGGCAAAAGTGCGCAGATTCTGCACACCTGTAGTAAATGGCTGTTATCTCTAAATTTTTGTATAGTGACCCCTAAATATGTAAAACTAAAAGTTGTAGAGGACTCAAATATCTAACCATGCTCACTGGTTTGAGCTTAATCGGAATTACGGTTTGTAAATGACAACCATTTTACCGGGACTGATGTTGGCTGTCACCTCAAGCAAGCTAGCACCTCAAGCACCATGACCTCACCACCACCTTAGGCACCCTGTCATTAACCTAGCACCCACACACCTTAGTCGCATACTTGCTCATCAAGCAAAGACACCTCATTGTCACTCCTTAATAACCGAACCCCTTTTACACCCTTACACTTCATCCTAGCTCTTCATACTCACCATACTAGGCTTCCTTGGTCCCCACTTCATCCACCTTGGCCATTACTTTACCTAAACTTAGCCTCCAAGTTTCCCTAGCCCTATATATACACGCATACATACATACTCTTTCAATTTATCTCTAAAACTCAACACATACTCCAATCATGTTCTAGCTATGTCCTAGAAGAGAAGTGAAGTCCTTAGATCAGATTAGATGCCAAAGATTAAGAAGAAGAAGCCTTAGAACTCGTCTTTAATTCATTCGAACCAAAACCCTCTTTTTTGACCCATCTACAAGTTTGTAAGTCCTCACCTTGTTCTATAAGATTTTACTTTGTTTTAGATCTTTCATTAGCTTTATTAGATCATGTGTAAGTCACTTGTTTAAGCCTTGAACCACAAACCCATGTTATTTTTCTAAATTTAGTTATCGTAAAACCCGTAAATGTCGTATTTTATTCATTATAGCTCCGTTTTTAGCGATTATTTCGAGCACGTCATTGTTATTAAAAGTTCTATCATATTAATCATGTTTTCAAAATTTTCATATCTGAGATGAACAGTAATTTTTATAAAATTATTTTTATAAAAGTATTTATTATCGTAAACTCGCGAATTCATATACTCTTCTGCTTATTATTTGAAAAATTTACAATTCATATTGTTTTGAATCCCTAAAAATATGTGTGATCGTTAAAATAACCAACCTTATATTCAGTAGTATTTATGTAACTTGTTTTTATAAAATTTATTTTATAAAACCGTTTATAAACGTATAACTTGTAAACTACGTATCTTCTTCGTTATTAATCCATTTTTTGAGTTTCTTACCTTTTTAGAATTCTTATGAGATGTAGTATTTTAAAAAAATATAAAATAAATAAGTTAAATTTGAATTCTAAACAACAAGTTTTGAAGTTTTCTTTAAAAACATGTTTAAGCTTATTTTTATACTTTTAAGGCTTACCACTTTGTTACAAAGTCCTTTACAATACTTATCATACATGTTTACATATTTAGGTCCCTAATTATCATTTGGCCATATATTATCAAGGAATCTAAAGATTACAAACGTGTACACATCTATTTATCCATGAACTTTCATTAAGTATACTTTTTAGTTAACTGTTAACATATAATTTTATGCAAACAACACTTGTACATTTTGGCCTTATTTATACTTCCCATTATAAATGTAGGAACATTCATACAATATATATAAAAGTTTGCCAAATCATAAACAAGTGTAAAAATCTATTTTTACAAGGTAACATGATTTTCTTAGATGTGAATAATACTTAAATTCGTATATGCATGAAATCAAAAAGTAAGAGATTACAGGTTTTTAGGTGACCTTAATATGTTTTGTGGTGATGATCAATAAAAGATTAACCCTTGTTTAGCAACCAAACCCTAAACTTGCAAAGATTGAAAACCCTAAAAAACCAATGAAACCCTAATTTGCTTTTTGCTTAATTAAACCTGTAAAACCTTAATTCCAAACCTTCAAATCACCTTAGGTTATCTTAGATATCATGTAGGAATGTGTGAAAATGTTGTAGATAATTGTTGCATGGATTTTTTAGGTGTTTGTGATGTTGTCATGGGTTTTGGGGAGGAAAATGGAAAAAGAGTGTATTTTTCACTTAGTAAAATGGAAGTGTATGTGTTTCTTACTTGCACTAGCCTTATGTACCAAGAAGACTAGTCAAAGAATGCCTAAGGAAGTCCAAGACATATTGAGGGATTTAAGAGAATAGTGGTCAAGTTTACTATTAGAGCTAGTAAGAAAAATAAGCCATGGTTCCTAAAACTAGATATTATCCCATGAAAACAAGGAGTAGTGTTTTCTATGATAATATCTTTGTATATATCCATCCATATCCGGTTTTATATGTATATAGGTGATGTTATTTTGTGAATTTTGAGTATTGGGTATAATTGTGGGTATTTGTTGAAGCGTAGAAAAGTTTTGGTGGTTTCGGGTATGCCTAAACGTATTTTATCGCGAAACGTAAACGTTTTACGTAACCAATAAAAAAATACTATGAACAAGTTTATAATTCTTCCTAAAAATAATTACTGAACACTTGCTTTGATGTAAAACATTTTAATTGTTTGATGCCCGTTTACATTGAATGATTATTTTTAGCTTACGTGATTTTACTTAACGATTACGATTTAAAAGCAAACGCGTACAATATTAAAATTCATGGTGAATTTATTGACGACGTAAATGACCCTAATACATGGGGTGTTATAGTCTCCCCCTATTAAGTGAGCCTTGTCCTCAAGGCTTAAGACGCGGCACTTGACGACGGTGCGGTCTTTGTGAAGAGGTGTGGATATTTCTTCCTGAATTGATCTTCGCGTTCCCATGTAAACTCAGGGCCTCGCCTAGAGTTCCATCGAACCTTGACAATCGGGACACGACTTTCCCTCAACTGTTTGACTTCACGATCTATGATTTCGACTGGTTCCTTGACGAATTGAAGCTTGTCATCAAAATGTAGTCCATCCAACGAAACGGCTAATGGTTCGTCGGCATAGCACTTTTTCAGATTGGATACATGAAACGTAGTGTGAACCTGCTCAGCTCTTCAGGAAGTCAAGCTTTTTGTAACGGATCCAACCTTTTCACCAACACCTTGAAATGGTCCAAACGTACCTTGTTCAACTTCCCGATTGCCAAACGTAAGACCCCTTTCCAAGGACGAAACTTAAAGCAGTACTTTATCACCCAAACGTTGGGGAAGTCTATGGCTTACGATTCTAGTAAAATAAAAAAAATAAAAAATAAATATTCTGGCGTAACTCTTTTGCCTATCGTGGGTGGCTTTCATCCTTTGCTTGATATGGATGATCTTCTATGACTATTTCTTGAAAATATTTTAGACCAATAGTTGCAATTGTCCAACCTCGGGCCCAGCACACATTTGAACGACACTTTTCAACCGTATAAAGTGCTTCAAATGGGCACTTGATACTAGTGTGATAGCTATTTGGTATAGGAGAACTCGACTAATGGAAAATGGTTAACCCAACCCAATTTCACAAAGTCGATCGCAACAAGCACGCAACATATCCTCGAGGAGTTGAATGTTCTCTCGTTGTGCCTCGTCAGTTTGCGGATGATATGCAATACTCATGTCCTGGTTAGTACCCAAAGCTTTCTAAAGTGACCTCCAGAAATGTAATACGAATCTAGGGTCACGATCACAAACAATTGAGACAGGGATTCCATACCTCGTGACCACTTCTTTTAGGTATATTCTTGATAGTTTCTCTAGAGGATCAGTTTCCCTTATGGGCACAAAGATTTTGGACTTAGTATGTCGGTCGACAATCACCCAAATAGTGTCATAGACTTGTGACGAATTAGGAAGCTTCAAGACAAAATCCATAGTGATATTGTCCCATTTCCATTGAGGTATATCGGGTTGTCTCATTCCTGATGGCCTTTGGTGGTTCGGCATTGACTTTAGCACTTGTCAGACATTTGCTAACATAGTGTGGCGTGTTGTCTTCATATTGGGGCCACATTATAGCTTATTCATATCCTTTTACATTTTGTCAGAACCTGGATGAATATAGTATTTTGACTTGTGGGACTCGTGCATGATCACGGTCCTCAAATCGCCATAACATGGTAACCAATTCTTGCCATTTAAGCATAGAGTTCCATACGCACGGGGTTCCAACTTTTCTGTTCTAAGCTTCTCTGGATCCTTTGAATTTTCAAGCAACATACCTCCAACATCTTCATTCTTGATGTTCTCTGGTTTTCGTGCTTCAGTCTGAGCATCCAAAATTTGTTTGGGGAGATTCAAACCTATAGTCATGAATAAGGGCTCGAACCCCTTACATGGTGGCTTGGTCCCTTCCTGATTAAGGCGTCCGCGCGACGACATTTTGCTTTCCCTGGTGTGATAACGAATATCGCAATATAATCACTAAGCAACTCCAACCAATGACGTTGTCTCGTGTTCAATTCCTTCTGATCAAGTATGTGTTGTAAACTTTTGTGATCAGTGAACACGGTACACTTGGTTCCATACAGATAGTGTCTCTAAATCTTGAGAGCGAACACTACTGCTCCAAGTTCCAAATCACGAGTCGTAGTGTTCTTATCATTGAACCTTCAGTTGGGAGTGATGCATAAGCAATCACAATTCTCTCTTTTCTTCAAACACAGCGTCCCAACATTTGCCGATTGATGCATAAATTATACCGATAAAATCTTTGTTTCCTTCAGGTAAAGCCAGAATTGAAGCACTACACAACTTCTGCTTCTATAGTTGGAACGATGTTTCTTGTTTGTCACCCCACTCAAACTTAACCTTCTTCTGAGTGAACTTGGTCATTGGTTTGGAAATCTTCGAAAATCATTAGATTGAAATCTAGATAATACCTGCAAGACACTAAAAAAATTGAAGAATCTCCGTTGGTGACTTAGGAGATGCCCAATCTTTAATGGATTCGATCTTGGCGAGGTCTACGTGAATACCCTGATGGTCAATTACGTGACCGAGGAACTGTACTTTCGGAATCCAAAATTTACACTTAGAAAATTTGGCATACAACTCCTCTTTCTTAAGCAACTCTAAGATTAACTTAAGGTACTCTTCATGTTCTTGCTTTTTTTGAATATATCAGAATATCATAAATAAATAAATTTCAGAATTTATCTAGATTGGTTTGCACACCCAATTCATAAGGTCCATGAATACGGCAGGTGCGTTTGTCAAACCAAATGGCATAACTTGAAATTCATAATGGTCGTAACGAGTTCTGAAAGCGGTCTTCGGAATGTCTTCTTCTCAAACCCTTAGTTGGTGATAACTCGACCTTAGGTCGATCTTCGAGTAGACACTCGACCCTTGAAGCTGATCAAATAAATCATCAATTCTTGGGAGTGGATAACGGTTCTTCACCATCAGTTTATTCAATTCCCGATAGTCGATGCACATTCGAAACGATCCATCCTTCTTCTTGACAAACAAGACCGGAGCTCCCCAGGGTGAGGAACTGGGTCTTATAAAGCCTTTGTCAGATAGTTCTTTCAGTTGCTCTGAAAACTCTTTCATTTCAGAAGGTGTCAATCGATAAGGTGCCTGGGCTACGGGTGCAGCACCGGGTATCAAATCTATTTGAAATTCCACTTGTTGAGTCGGAGGAAGACCCGGCAAGTCCTTAAGGAATACATCAGGAAAATCCCTGACAATTGGTACGTCCTCAAGTCGCTTCTTCTCTGATTTGTCTTTCGTCTCCTTTGTAGTAACGTTTTCCAAAAATACTGGACATCCTTTTAGCATGTATTCATGTGTTTTGGTGTACGAGATAATGTGCAAGATGGCCTCGTTTCCGATTGACTTTCGTCACCATGACGGGACAGATGATTGAGTGTTTCATTTCCCAGGGGATACGAACATCTTCTCGGCACACACAATATTGCTTGGTACTTTACCTGACCATCCATACCAATTATAGCGTCATATACTACAAGTTCTATGGGCATTAAGTCTATGTTTAAATGGGTGTTTCAGGAGGTTTAATGTCACAACCCCTAAGGATAGGGTTCAACCCCTAATATTCTCACGTCGGCTAGTTCAACGTCAGAAAAGGTGATCTATGTAGTTTTTGGGTGTTTTTTTCTGCCTAGGTTAGTTTTTTTTTTATTTATTTGTGAAGGTTTTCGGTTTGTCTTTTTTTCAGTTTTTGTGGGGGGTTTAGGTTTTCTTATTTTGGTTTTTTTTGTTTGTAGGATTGATATCTATTTGGGGAGCTAAATGCAGTAGACACAAAACTCCTATCGGCACCATATCGAATAAGATAGAAGCATAGCGATTGTTTAGAAGGAAAGTACCCATCACGACGTTAGAGTCTGGGTTTGTCCCCGCATGCCTTACCGCATACACTTTGGCTGGTGCATTGCCACCTCCAACTTGGTTACCACGGTTGTTGTTGTTCTTCAGCTTTGGACATTCCCTCTTAAAATGTCATGTACGCCACACTTATAGCAAATTAGGCTTCTGACCCGACCCAATGCCCTTAGGGTTGTTAGCATTATTTGGCATTTGCCATACTCTAAATCACGGGCAAAATGGCCAACTATGTTGCATTTGTGGCATTTGGAGCACATGGACCATCATGGTGATTGTTGCATTTTGAGCATAAGGGTTTAGATCCCCCATATTGTTTCTTTTCACCAGTCCCTGCAGTATAAGCCCTGCCAGTGTTCTGCCTCTTGTTCTGTTGTTGTTGGTTCTGAGTGTTACTTTAGGTGTCCTCAAACTTCCTTTTACTCTCTGCCTGGCGTTCAACAAAAGTGTAGATTTTCTTATCCATTAGCTCAGTTGCGATTTCAACTGCATCTTGCATTATCGTTGGTTTAGACGTCACTACACTCCCATGAATCATGTCGGGAAGGCCACCGACATATTTTTCAATTTTATCAGATTCTTCAGGATACATCCTCCTGCACAGTAAAGCCAATTCCTGAAAGCATTGGGTATAACTTCAAGTTCAGTACCCTTCAACTTCAGATACCAAAATCTCCATTTCTAGTTTTCTTGATTTCCATTTCGAGGACGTATTGTCTGTCATTTTCATGAGTGTTTTCTAAGGAATACCGTAAGCGGCATCATAACCGACTGTCTTGACATGGGTGTTCCACCATGTTAAAGCAACTGAATGGAGAGTACAAGTAGCAAACTTGACTTGATTCTCAACTATACAATTACTGATGTGGAAAACACGATCCTTTCTTTCAAACCATTGAGATAGACGGAACTCCTTCCTGGCCTTTGAAGTTTAATGGTTGACATTTGAGAAAGTCAGTGTAAGTACATTCACGAGCAGTTCGTTCTGTCCTTCTAACACGCGCTCCTAAAATATGGCTATCATCGCCATTCGTATTTTTGTCATCATCACGTGCTGCCAAAGCGGCAGTAACGCCTTGGTTAATTATTGCCTGAAGCTGGGCATTAGTGACAAATGTAGTGTTAGTTGTTTCTGGGGCTATGTTTGACATCATGATCTTTTTGTGCCATTTTCTTACAATAATAAGTAAAATTATAATACCCGTTAGATTTCTTAAATTCATAACCATGACATGGACATATACACATTAAGTAAAGAGAGATAAATCACACAGTGGAAATATACTATGAATTGAAAGTTAACAATGGTGTAATAAATTCCTTTCCACATTCATATTTTTCATATATTAATTCAATTACAAACTGACCAATAAGTAAAGAGAGATCACAACACATAGTGAAATATACAACTGAATTGAAGTTAACAATGGTGTAGCTAAATTGACATTCATTCATAATAATTTCGATTACAGACATAACATAATACCACCATTTCATATATAATTGGAAAACATACATGATTGGTTCAGATACAAAATGATCACAACCATTAGGTTACAAGATAAAATATACAACCTAAAGCCATACTAGCCGGGAATTACCCGTAATACTTAGTATGCTATACAAAATAGCTAGCCATGACAAGATCTATGAATTGATACCAGCCTCCTCTAGTGCATCAGGCTGTGCCGGACCTTTAGCGGGTCCCTGCTGACTATCGAATTCTGTCATCTGGGTCTGAAGTCTCTTCAGCAGCTTTAGTGCCTCAATGAACTGTGCCTGTCTCTTGTGGTTCGCTGCTAGTAACTCTGTAATCACCACCTGTCTCCTGCGGTCCGTTGCCTGCAACTCTCTAATCGCTGCCTGCTAGTAGTACGCATTGACAAAACCTCTGAACTGGATCGTCCCCAAGCCTCTCGAGACATCCTAGCCTCTCTCTCCATTAGTAGAGATGTACGAGCACGTGCACGCCTATCCCTATACAACATGTTGAGCCGACCAGCCATCAGCTATCGCTCAGTCTGCTCATCATCCAACCTCACATAGATCTCGTATGTGTCTTGCCTAACCCTAGTGGCAAACTTTGTCATCCGTCGACCAAACTCTGTGACATCAGTCGCTGGTGCCCCTGACATGTCTACCTATCCATGGTGGCAACAAAACCATAGTCCGCCCTGAAACCTCCAGGAGGTCTAGCAGTGGGGGAAGACGAGCTCTCTCCTACCTCATATCTCGGACCGAGAGAAATACCTAACCTCTTCCAAGGCGGTAAGGTAACCTCGGGTCTGTCTACTCTACGGTCAGTAGAGAGTAGATGTAAAGGTGGTGATGAAGTAGGTAGCAGTATGGGTAAGAGTTGTGGTGTCCCTGGTGGTGGTGTATCTGCTTTGGTGTGGAAGATTATGATATGTGGCAGTGGTGAATGGGAAGTAGACGGTGCCTTGGCTCTTAGTCGGATCATGGTAGCTTTATATCCTAATGGATTAGTAGGACTAGCAGGTGGTGGAGATGATACAGGTAATGGTGATAGTATCGGGGGTAGTGGAGAAGGAATCTTAGGCAGTGATGATGACCATGGGAAAAGTGGTGATGGTGGTGGAGTAGGTATAACAAGGAGTCTGGCAACCTCTGTATCAGACCAAAATAGTGTAGGTGGCTCACCTCGGATCGATATCCTAGCAGTAACCCGGTATGCAGGATGTGGTGGTGGTGTGGCCGCAGACTCATCAGTCTCAAACGCCTTAGTCGGCAGGATCAACATCATCATCCTCGTCATCATCGGATAACTCATCCTCATCATCGCCATCGTCTCCTCCGTCAGTAGGATAATCAGCAGGATCTTTGACTCGCGCAAACTCACCCCTTAAAAATCATCTATATATGATACAAATGCACCAAAGGACGAAACCACGCGAGAGCAAGAAAACCGGAAGCAGTATAGGGTGTCTCCGGGTCGTTATGTCCCAACGAGGCTGAAAT
>BQNB010076637.1:0-7500 GCA_026074375.1 Tanacetum coccineum
ACGTATGTTTATGAAAAGTTATTATTTTTAGAAGTATATTCATTTATAAAAGTCGTTAAGTCTAAATTGTTCTACTTGAAATAATAATAGCGTTTAATTATTTTTATAAACATTCAATAAGTCTTGTATCAACCCGTTGACTTTCAAAAGTAAACGTTGGACTTTATTTGACTTTGACTTTATGTATATATATATATTACTAGATCTGGCCCGCTCAAAATGACCCGTTATATCACAATTTCACGACTCGGACTCAAAAAAGATTTTATGCAAAACGACATTCCGGACAACTTTTTAGTTTTAGCCGAGACCTGAAACTTTACAGAAAATGACCAAAATGCCCCTGCAGGAACTTATGACTTTTTAAATAAAAATGCAAAATTTGACCTTGGATTTTGACCCGTTATTACTCGATTTAAAACTAGCAAGCCAAGTCGCAAAGTAAAATGTTATTCCGAGCAACTTTTGTGTTTCGCCGGAAGGCTGAAACGGACACGTAAGTGCTCAAATCGGACGTTTAAAATTCTGCCAGCATGTATAAAAAGCTTATTATTAACTGTTTGGAAATTTATAAGTTTTCAAATCTTGTTTTCGTCATAACTTCTTCGTTATTTGGAGTTACAGGACGTTTGAATTACCGAAATGTACATTAGGACGAACTCTATCATATTTCTACATCAAAAATTAGTTTTTATAAAATCTCAAACCTCGAAATCTAAGCCAAACTTTCTGCTCGAAATTGTATTTTAAAAACCCATTAAACGGCCATTTTTGGCTTCCGACAACATCAAATCGACATCATCTAGCCTATTTTCATCATCCAACATCATTTCTAATATAGTATAGCACAAGATTCAATCGGATTTCATCACATGCAATTATTCAAAATTGATCAAATCACCAAAATAAATATAGCATAAGCATTAAAAATACTTACAAAGCTTATATAAGCGAGACTAATAATCGAAATCGTCTCCTTCACCCCTTTATTTTCTAGCCGTGGGTTCGAACCAACCCAAAACACAAAACCTGCAACTTTTTAACAAAACCCCACTTGTAAGAATACTTATTTAATACTTTTAAACAATATTTTTGACCCATTTTGACACGAACTCGAACCAATCCAAAACTAGAGAAATACTCATTGCATGTGGATTTTTCTTATTGGGATATGTAGGAAATGATGAGAGGATTAAGAAAATATAAGTGGATCATTGCGCATGTAAAAATTCTGACGCCGGTGGTGGTTTGAGGGTGGCGGACCGGCGATGGTGGTGATGAGGAGAGAAAAGTGTGTGTTTTATTTTGTATATAATGAATAAAATGGAAGTAAACTTCCTTATATAGGGGTGCTTTGAGGTTTTGACACATTTGGTCCCTCCTTCCTTTTAGTCCTTACAAAGTTAATACAAGCTGTTTGTTTCGGTTTACATAGCCGACCATAAACTCGGGTTTTATAAATTCATAATTATTTTTCTTTCGTCGACGTTACTTTTCTTTTAAAACATTTAATAAAATGTTAAACCACGTGAAATACGACTTTTAAACACGGCTTTTACGAAAGCTCGGGGAAATCCATAAAACACTAAATTAAATATAATCTCGATCTCGGAGCAAAAATAGATACGCTCAAACGAATAGAAATTCGAAACGCGGCTTGCGAAATAGCTAAAAATAATGATTTTTATCAAATCGCCCAGAACGAAAAATGATTATTTCATATCAATCGGAGAAAAATAAATAACGGCTCGGGATAATCGTCGGCCTAAAACTCGGTTTGTTACAAATTATAACAATATGAGAAACGAGAAAATAACACTCATTACCTGTCATAGAATATAAATTATCATAGGCTTGATAAAGGGTCACACCTCCACCGCTATGTCGTAAGCACCTAGGAATTACTATCAAAGAGGTCTTTAAAGGGTTGTGATGTTTGAGTGTAAGTTAAACGGAAACAGAAACGGATGAGATATATTTGGGTGGATTTTGGGTGGTGGTGAGTTAATTAAATACAAGAATACACGTAAAGGCGTTGCTAAACCAAGACTTGACCACACTAGGACTAAGATATACAATACCCTACATCAATTTTTTTTCTTTTTCTTTCCTGACTCTTTCTTGACATAAACATAAACATAAGCAAGATGGCAGCCCATACATTTTTTTCGTCTTTTTTATATTGTTTTATTTTCCTTTTTTTCTCTTTTTATATTTTTTCTATATTTTTTTCATACACTTTTTCCCTGATATATGCTGAAACATAAATAATACATAACTTGGGGTTTATAATTGCACCCCTACACTCGAGTTTTTAAAACTTAATACATAAACTAACTAATGACTCGAATTGAAAGGATCAAAATAACATGGAGTGTATTAAGCACATATGGGGGTAATAATTTGACTTCTTCCCCAATTCTCCATAAAATATAATCTACCATGAATCTCAATCGTCCCAAAAGTGTATACACTAATAAAAGAATCGACTTAGCAACCATTTACTCAAGCAAATAATTAACTGGATTTACAAAGGTGATAACAATAGTGTACTAAAAACGAGTACCTACAGGGAAGGCTAAGGTGATTTGGGTGTAACATTTGGTGTGGGTGTAAACAATGCTCTTCATTAATAATCTGGAATCCACCGGAGAATTACGAAAACCGCGAAAAGGATAGGCTCGGAGGGGTGTAGTAGGGGTATCTTGCACTAAAAATGAGTGCATGGCAAGGGTGTGGGGATAGTTATATGATCGGTGATACCATAATAACAAATACAGGTTTAAAACAGGGTTTATCCTAGTGCCTTTTATCATTTAGCAAATCCTAATCACACGATTGTGATCTCACTTGCGGACTCAAGATGAATCACTAAAACAAGTTTTAGAATTTAATATACTACTGGTACACTCATATAATTTTAACTGATACCAATGCTCTAGAAAAAGAGACAAAACCACATATGCACGATCAAATCCATGAACGTGACATATATTATTGCTCATTCCTTAACTCGAGCAAGCTAAAGGTAAAACTATCTTAAGCACCAAAGACGGGTGCTTGAATTTCTAAAGATCTAGGGGCGAACCTCACATTTTTTGGGTGTAATTGTTTTTAAGTGGTAAGGTTTTTGTGTTAGTCATATAATTCCTATCCATGAGACGCTAATAATACTTAGTTTTCATTGGTATGTGTCATAAAGAATTTTAAATTTGGATTAAAATTTCCGTCTACGCTACGTTTTAGTATATTACTCATCTTTTGAAGGACAAAGCAAAGGCAAATGAAGAATTAGTTTTTAAGGCTTGATTCCCCCTACACTTATTTTGAACATTGTCTCCAGTGTTCTTAAAAGTACCCGCAAAGGTAAATGAAGAAATAGTTTCTAAGGCTTTATTCCCTCTACACTTATTTTGAACATTATCTCCAATGTTCTTAAAAGTACCCGAAAAACGAATAAAAAGAAAAAGAAAAGGCAAAAGAAACTAGTACTCCCATGGTTTTGCTCAATAATGGCGAAGAAACAAATGATCCCGGCTAAATCGCCATCCAAGAATATTCCATATGAAACTCCTAAGAACTCCTGGGCGTCTCCTCATTAAATATAACCTGCAAATCAAAGACAAGAAACAACTACACCTGGAGTAAAATCGGCGGGATAATGATATACAGCGTATTTATTTAGGGTTTTGACAATACGAAAGCAATAAATATAGTATGAGTGTGCTAATGTAATCGTGGTTTTCTGCAAGTTTTAGGAAAATTACAAATTTTGGAATTTATACAAAACTAATTTTCAAGAATTAAAAAATTACGAATTTTACTGTAGCTGGAGACGCGACGCCATAAGAATTAATCTTGACGCCGTCTCCAGCGTCTGTAAAGATTTTTTTTTCTTTCTTGGAAAAATTTCTGCACGCAAATCCTATTAGTTATTTCCTTAAAAAATTACTACATAAACCACAAAAACAATTAACACAATCATATGACTCAAAACAGACACACAATACGCGAATTAATCTAAACTATTTATTTAATATGCTTGAAATGGTTCTTAGAAACCGGATATTTTCCTTTACAATTTGATGTAAAATACCTTTGATTGCAATTAAGATGAAGTTAAAGACAAAACAAAGCATGATCACATAATTCAAACTTATAAAAATAAACGATAAAGAATTAAAACACCCATGACACTCCTAAAATACATGAAATAAAAGATTGGGTTCCCTCCTAATAAGCGCTTTTGTTTATTTAACGAGTCTTGTAGCTAGACTAGGAGTCACACTCCTTACGTGATCTCGTGCCGGCTCACATGCCTACGGGTGAGCCATTCTTTCATACTCTCGTCCACTTGGGTATTCGGGTCCTAGATTTAAACAGTTTCTATACATCAGCTTATTCTTTTCATATGGATACCTAAGCCCGCTCATTAGATCTCGTTGGCTGAGTACTAGTATAGGTGGGACCTTACTCCATTCAAAGTTTTTAAGTCTAGGTATGGTGCGAGGCTACCGAAAGATGTAAGTATCAAATATTCTACTAAATGAGATTAAACCCTTAACACAATCGTATCTAATTGAGTAACAGCTCTAAAGGGTCTTCCCATCACAACATCCGTCATATCACTCACAATAAATTCCCCTATGTCCTCTAATACTACAAAGTCCGTGACATAGGTGAAACTTCCAACGAACACATAAACATCCTTAACAATAGCAACCAAGTTCATTCCCGTACTTTCGACTCCTTCTGCCATTATGGTCTTATAGGCTTTACGCGTAATAATGTTCATTGGCAATAAGGGGTTAAAATAGGTAACAAACTTCCTAAAACTAATCATACATGGGAATGCTAAGTCCTCTCCATCAAGACTGTTAATTATCCTATTAGGGTAAAAAAATGCCCGCATTCCCATACTCATCTAACTCATTAAGCACTTCACCATCTTCTGACTCATCATCTGAATCCAAGAAGGGAGAAAAGAGGGGTGTATCTATTAATTCATCTATGGACTCAAGGTTATCCATGTCGATTTCATTAGGTGGTACTGTGATTTGTGTATGGTCAATATTCTTAAGGTGAGAGTTAATCATGGCTGAGATTGAACGGAGCTCATTGAGCTCTTGGGTAATCCTAGCATGGAGTTCATTTGGTGGGACGGGTACAAATGGATTCGCGTTCTTTATAATGAAGAATGAAATAATTAAGTGGAAATTACAAAAAAACAACACAAAGAAAAAGATAGACTATGAGAGAGCTAATTGACATAAATTAAAATTCTAACTTGATAAGAATCAAGTGAGTATACCTAAGCTAAATTAAATTCAAAACCTAACTATTCCCCGGGCAGTGGCGCCAAAAACTTGATGCGAGGGTTGCAAACACCAGGTTTTACAACTCCCTAGACATAGTACATAACCGTTGTAGTGTAGTATAGGCAAGACTAAGGGGTTGTTATCGTTCTCTAGGGGAATAGGTTGGGAAGTTTCAAACTAAACGTAACAAAGGTCTAAGGGTTGAAAGAAGATTATTTTTGTATTTTTATGAAAGCAATTAAAATCTTGGGTTTGAAGGGGGTTTTGGTTTTAAACTAATTAAACTAACTATTTAAAAATAAATCTAAACTAATGTGGAAACTCGTATAGGTAAATAATTGTGTTTACTTAATCATACATTACTCCTTAGTTTGCTTCTCTTAATTCTATTGCCCGTCACCCTTGTGATGCGATGTGTAAGTATTTTCTAATTCATGAACGAATTACACGAACCCGCCGTCTATGCATTATTCAGTTAAGGCAACGCACAAGTAAGGTAGTATAAAGACTATTACAAGGCCCCTAAGAGTACATTACATCCATTAAAACACTTAAAAGGTGATCAACCATATAAGGGTAAGGTAGTATGAAGACAATTAATGATGGTATCCTTTCAATACAATCACGTTTCCCTATACGTCTTCGCAAGCAATTAAGAAGCTAGTTTTCTAAAGCCTAACGCGCACATCCATCAACAAGAAGCAATATTAAAAGGATCCACAACTAAGTTTCATGCAATCATAAACTATAAGATCTAGCCTATCATGTTAAAAGGAAGCAAAGAACAACAATTAATCAGACAACACATAGACATATTGAAAGATTAAAGGATAAAGAACTTCACTTGATTAAAACATAGGGTTAAGGACTGATACAAGAGCATTTTTAAACCCTAAAATCGACCTAAAACTTGATAAAACTCGTACCCGAAGTATGACTTTCGTATCCCACAAGTTCCATACTTTAAACCCCTAATTCTAAGTTTGTATATATATATATAGAAAAACAATCACGACGGTGTCGCTTTATAACTGCGACGCCATCGCTCTACCGAATATTCTAGGGCTTCTTTGACAAGTCGGGTCAATGTTCTAATGCGTCACAATTAATCCTGACTCATTGTTTGGACCGAGCCCTTACACTGTTATGCAAAGGAATAGTGTGAAGGACGTTGCCGTTTCCAAGAGTCAGGTAGTGCCCTTTTACTTCTCTGACTTTGGTGTAAGTTAGTAATCTTGTCGTTTCTACCCCCAAATGAGCCCAAGTCTAAGTTTGTATATATATATATAGAAAAACAATCACGACGGTGTCGCTTTATAACTGCGACGCCATCGCTCTACCGAATATTCTAGGGCTTCTTTAAGTCGGTTATGTTCTAACGCCGTCACAATAATCCTGACTCCATTGTTTGGACGTCCTTACACTGTTGCAAGGAATTGTGACGCCGTTTCCAGGGTCTGTATGCCCTTTTCTTCTCTGACTTTGGTGTAGAGTTGTAATCTTGTTCGTTTCTTCCCCAAATGAGCCCAAGTCACGTGCATTTCCTCCAAATGCCATCCAAGTGCTAAATATACAAAAAGAAACGATTATGCACGTATTTTAGTGATATTTGCATAATTTAGGGGGTTAAATGACCCCGAAAAAGTGTATAAAATGACACCTCATTAGATTTTCACCCAAATTAGCCTATATGTGTATTGTTGTGTACATTTATCAACTTGTTACACTGACCTGTCGACCTCCCGTGATAAAAACCCTTTGTTGAACTCACTTTTAGTGCAAGATACCCATAGAAAAACCTGTTGAGCCATTCCTTGTGTTAAGCCCACATTGTTATTGTTTCGTATCGCCATTACACCTTAGCCTACTGTGTAGTCTTTAAATCTACCATTGAGGAGTTATTGGTTGCTTTAAATCCTTGGTTCGGGTAAATGGGTTCAGGAATCACGCTTGTATGGAAGACCTATCATTGAAGACCCCCTATATCTCCAACACTTTCGATACTACTTATCTCAAGTAGGGGGATGTGTATCATTGTTATTTGCTACAGAAGTCATGTCTTGTATTGCTAAAAAAATAGTAGTTATAGTATTTCATTTTGCTTCTGTAGCATTATTATTATTTATTGTTGGTTATCAAATAGAACCAACCTTCGTCCGAAGAGTATTGAAGACTTCGAGTT
>BQNB010076637.1:15000-31099 GCA_026074375.1 Tanacetum coccineum
ACAACACCAAAAAAAAAAAAAAACAACAAAAAACAAAAAAAAAAACAAAAAAAAAAAAAAACCAAACATTTTATTTTTTCAAAACAAAACAAAAAAAAATAACAAAAAAAAAAAAAAAAAAACATAAAAAAACAAAAAATAACAAAATAAAAAAACTAAAACAAAATAAAAAAAAAAAAAAAAAAAAAAAAATCACAAAACGCACCGAATCACCTCCCCACCACAAGAAAACAAAGAACAAAACAATTTAAAAAAACAAAACCAAACCCAAAAAAAATAAAAAAGACCCAGAAAAAAAAAAAAAAAAAACAAAAATCAAAAAAATAGAAACACACCACGAGCACCACACAACACCCCCCCAATTTTATAATATTTATAACACCCACCCAAACCACGACATACAACACCAAGCAACACAACATCCCCAACCACCAACACAACCCACAGCCCAAAACCCATAAAAACACCCAAGAACAACCCAGACAACCCCATCACAAAAAAAAAAAAAAAAATAACAAAAAAACAAAAAAAAAACTCAACAAAACAATAACAAAAAACAAACAAAAACAAACACAAAAAAAAAAAATACAACAACACAAAACCAAAAAAAAACAAAAAAAAAAAAAACAAAAACAAAATAAAAAAGAACAAAAAACAAAAAAAAAAACAAAAAACAACACAAACAAATACGCGAACAAACACCAAACCCAAACACTCACACCCACACAAGAACAAAACCCACCCTCCTCTCCCCCCCACGCCCCCACCCCCCCCCCCCCCCCCCCACCCCCCCCCCCCCCCCGCCCCACCCCCCGCCCCAAACCCCGCCACCCCCCCCCCCCCCCGCCCCCCCCCCCCCCCGCCCCCCCCCCCCGCCCTTCCCCATGCCACCCCCCCCCCACCCACCATCCCCCCCCCACACCCCCCCCACCCCTCCCCCCCCCGCCCCCCCCTCCCCCCTTCCCCGCCCCCCACCCCCGCCCTGGCCCCACCCCCCCTCCCCCCACGCACCACCCCCCCTCACGCGACCCCCCACCCCCCCCTACCACCCTCCCCCCACTCCCCCCCCCTCCCCCCCACACCCGCCCCACCGCACCCACCCCCCCCCTCCTCGAACCGCCCCCCCCACCCCCCCCCCACCCCCCCCCCCCCCCCCCCCCCCCCCCCCCCCCCCCCCCCCCCCCTCCCACCACCCCCCCCCATCCCCCCACCCACCCCCCGCCCCCCCCCCTCAAAGCCCCCCCCCCAGCCACCCCGCCCCCCCGCCCCCCCCCACTCCCAACCCCCCCCCCCCCCCCCCCACCCCCCCCTCCCCCGCCCCCCACCCCCCCCCCCCCCCCCCCCCCCCCCCCACACCCCCACCCCCCACCCCCCCCCCCCCCCCCCCAACCACCCCCAACCCCCCCACCCCCCCACACAGCACCGCCCCCCCGCCCCCGACCCCCCCCCCCCCCCACCCCCCCCCCCCCTCCCCACCACCTCCCACCCACCCCCCCCCCCCCCCCCCCCTCCCCCCCACCCCCCCCCCCCCCCCCCCCCCACCCCCCCCCCCCCCCTCCCCACCTCCCCCCCCCCCCCCCCCCCCCCCCCCCCCACCTACCCACCCTCCCAACCCACCACCCCCAGCCCCCCCCCCCCCACCCCCCCCCCCCCACACCCGCCCCTCCCACCCCCCCCCCCCCCCCCCTCCTCTCCCCCACCCACCCCCCCCCACCCACCCCCCCCCCCGCCACCCCCCCCCCCACCCCCCCCCCCCCCCCCCCCCCCCCCCACAACTCACCCCCCCCCCCCCCACTCCCCCCCACCCCCCCCCTCCGCCACCCAACCCCCCTCTCCCGCCCCCCGCCCCCCCCCCCCCCCCCCCCCCCCCCCGCCCCCCCCCCCCCCCCCCCCCCCCCGCTCCACCCCCCCCCCCCCCCCCACCCCCCTCCACGCCCCCCCCCCCCCCACCCCCACGCCCCCCCCCCTTCCCGCCCCCCCCCCACGCACCCCTCCCCCCCCTCCCCACCCCCCACTCCTCCACCAAACCCCCCCCCCACTCCCCCCCCCCCCCCACCCCCCCCCCCCCCCCCCCCTCGCCCCCCCCCCCCGTCCCCCACCCCCCCCCCCACACCCCTCGCCCCCCCCCCCCCGCCCCCCGCCCCCCCCCCCACCCCACCTCCCCCACACCCCCAAACCCCCCCCTCCCCTCCCCCCAGCCCCCCACCCCCCGCCCTCCCCCCCCGCACCCTCCCCCCCCACCCCCCCCCCCTACCCACCCCCCCCCCCCCCTCCCCCCCCTTAACGCCCCCCCCCCCCCCCCCCCCCCCCCCCCCCCCTCCACCCCCCTCCCCCCCCCACCCCACCCCCACCTCCCCTCCACCCCTCCCCTAACCCACCACCCCCCCCCCCCACCCACCCGCCCCCCCCCCCCCCCCCCCCCCCCCCCCCCCCCCCCACCCCCACCCCCCCCCCCCCCCCCCCCCCCCCCCCCCCCCCCCCCCCCCCCCCCCCCCCCCCCCCCCCCCCCCCCCCCCACCCACCCCCCCCCACTCAGCCCGCCCACCCCCCCCCCCCCCTCACCCCCCCACCCCCCATCCCCCCCCCCCACCCCCCCCCCCCCCCCCCCACCAGCCCCCCCCCCCCCCACCCCCCCCCCACCCCCCCCCCCCCCCCGCACCTGCCCCCTCCAATCCCACCCCCCGACCCCCCCCTCCCCCCCCCCCCTCCCCCAGCCCACGCACCCCAGCACCCCCCCCCCCCCCCCCGCCCCCTCCCCACCCCGTCCCCCCCCCCCAACGCCCCCCCCCCCCCGCCCGTCCCCCCCCCCCCCCTCCCCTCCCCCCTCCCCCCCGCCCCCCCCCCCACCCTTCCCACCCCCCTTCCCCCGGCCCCCCACCCACCCCCCCCCCCCCCCACCCCCCCCGCTCCCCCTCCCACCCCCCCACCCCCCCCCCCCCCCCCCCGCCCCCCACGCCAATGGAGGTGTGTTAATAAGAACCGCCCCCCCCCACGCACGGAACGACCCCACACCCACCCCTAAAACCCGGGAACAAAGTACAACCCCTCCATCCCATACCCCCCAACCACAGCCCCCAGTATAATCCTACTCCACCCCCCCCCGAGACAACCAATCTCATTCACCCCCGACCCCAGACCGCCCTACCTCACACCGATGCATCCCCGTATGTATCTACCCCACTGATTGACTCCCGAACGCCCACCATAGCTGCCTACCACTTCCAGGATACCTATCCCAGCAACGGGTTACCCCCCTGTCAAAAACTCTAGTCTGGCAACGCGAGTGCAACCGGGACAGCCCGCCCACCGACTAACCACCGGTCCAACTCGGTTTCTCTCGTTTTTGGGTATTCAGTATTTGTCAGAGTCCGTTTATGTGACCCGACGGCTCCCCCCTAATACTACTACATCTTAATTTGTTCATTTTCTATTCAAAGAATTGCTTGTTGTATCCGAAAATTTATGTTAATCTCTTTGTTTTAATTGATGTAGAAATCTATATACAAGCGCCCACCTACCAGATTTGAGCTATTTTTGCATACTCAATACAAGCAAACTTTTATTATAGAGATGTCAAAAACAATCAACGTAAGTCCTTATTACTAGATCACTAATGTGTAATTTTTTGTGTTATTGTTGTTAATTTTGTAGTCACTCATGATTAGATGTACACAATTATAGGAGAACATGTTGCGTCTAAGCCAAGACAAAAAGGATTAATTCAAAATCTACAAAACTCAAAAGCTCACGTTGATGAATGAACAAGTGGTGCAAAAAGAAGGAACGTCTATAGTGTTGGGTCAAAAAGAGTTGATTATTATTCAAATGTTAGAAATAGAGCAACTACAACCTCCTAGCTAGATGAAGGGTGGGAGAGAAACTTAACAAGAAAAATCAACACAATAACCAAACTCTAAAGATGGTGTGCAATCATATCAATATAGGATTTCCATATTATGACACTGATATTAATGGAGGAGATGCTCATTAAGATCTAAACACTAGTCATTCTCAAGCACCTAGAAGTGAGGAGGATGGCCATAATACCCCTATGTAGAACTTGAGTTGATAAGTTTTCTCAATCTCTATATTATTTTCTTATAGATATATGTAGGATGATGGTTTGTTCTTATAATTTACTATATTTTCTTTAAGACATATTTAGGATGACTGTTGTTTTCATTTAGGAGACTTGATATGTATGTTATGTTTGAATAAGTTTTTATAATAGCATGTTTTCTGTTATACGAGACCTTTTGTGTTTGGTGTATGCTTTTTATAATACAAGTTTCGTTGCAATTTAAAAATTAAAAAATAAAAATTTAAGAAAACTGTACCCATAGATTTACCAATGAAGTATTTGTTTTTAATTGTGAATGTGTAGCCATGGTTTACCCATAAAACTATTGTTACTTTAGTCACGAATTTACTCACGAAAGAAATAATACTAAAATGTAGGTCATTTTTACCCATGACTTTTACACACAACAAATAGTGTGAAAGTTTACCCATGTATTACTGTGGGAAACTTACCCACGTATCTTGTGTCGACTTTTACACACGAAATAACTTTGTGGGCAATGTTACACACAAATCACCCACGGGTATGTCTATGGGTATTCTCATGGTGAGTTAAAAGAATCCCATAAAACTTCACCCACGAACACAACTCAATCACCCACCTAAAATGATGTGGGTAAATTTACCCATAGAGTGTAAATGGCGTGGGAAATCAATTAGCCTCGGAGGTTTTACCCATATTCATATGGTCGTGGGTAGTCCGTGGGTATTACTCAGTTACCCATGAAAATATGGCTTTTACCCACAAATTATGTCCGTGACTATTCGCCTGAATTCTTGTAGTGATACAATCATAATATAAACAATAACTACGAAATATAAAAGATAAGATAAGAGTAAAGAGATAGAACAATTAAACCACAACACCAAGAACTATAGTGGTTCAGCTATGAAGCTCTTCTTCGCCCTACTCCCCTCCCCAATATCCGCCTTGAGATTTCACTATGTCAACAAGCTCCCTTCATGCGGAGAAAACTGTTACACTTTGCTTATACCAATTTCCGACACTAGTCTAGATGTCGAGTCCTAATTTTAGCTAGAACCAATCTACCACTTCACACGTGTATTTTGAGGACTAAAATACTAACTGATACACATACAATACTTTCAGACTTATACACTATCCGAATCTACACAGCTACACAAGAATGAGAAGAAAGAGATCGGATCTAGAAGAAGATCATAACAAAGGTTATGTATAAACACAAAACAAAGCAACTAGACAACAACACTGTTTCGTTGTGACTATGAGTGTTCTTCTCTTGCACTTGAGGAAAGAAAGAATGGATTACTTGTTAAACAAGATTAATCAAGTTTATGATCAAAGATTAAGAGAGATGCAAAGAAATGTAGAGAGAGATTTAAAATAGAAATGAATGTGTGCAAAAAGGTTAGAAAATAGCTAAAAATATTCCACTATTTATAGACAGGGGGAGGGACATCATACCTGGGAATGGTCCCTTAAATATGGGATGGTCCAGATATATTAGGGAACGCCGCCCCCCCCCCCCCTAAGAATAGGTCGTCCTAGGTAGACCCAAAACCTCCCTTTCTTGTCTTTTATACCAACTGGGTACTCTATTTTTTTTAAAGAAAGGAAAGGAACATGAAGGAAAACATAAATAAATGGTGTTCTTAAGTTTTTTGTGAAAGGGAGGGAAGGAGGAGGAGAAGGGGAAAGGAAGGGACCTCAATGTATTTTGTTCTAAAACATGATCCGTCCAAAATTGGGGGCAAGGTGAGGAAATAGTATGTACATGTTAATTTTTTTACAAAATTACAAATTTAACCCTATTGACCTAACCTCTTCTTTCTACTACACTTCATAATATACATCGCACATGCTTTGACTTTTTCAAGAAAATTAGTATTCGTTTTTTAATCTATGCTTCATCTCAGAAACATGATAGTAATGTTTGGTTATGCTCACTTTATTAATTTTGTTAAAATATAATAGCTTTTGAATCTAAGGTGTAAATCATCATATACCAGTAGTTTCTTTGCGAGTAAAAAGGCAAACCATGATTGTTGGTTTCACAAAGCCAATTGTTTATTATTATTTCCATCAAATGAATTTCTATACATTATTCTTATAAATTTATGCTTTATGAATTAAACATTCCCCAAAAATTGTGTAAGACATTCGTTTGTGTATTTATTCCTGAAAGGGTATATATGTAAATATTATCTCCTTTATTTTTTCTTTTCCATATTACTGGAGAACAAAAAATACAGTAGCAACTTTCTTATATCATACTCTTTCCCCTTCTTTACCGTATCTACCATACATTTTATTTCTTTAAAAAATAACTTGAAACACAGCGTTAGTGGGAAAATGTTTTTCTGGTTAAGGTGGGATCTTTTTAGAGGAAAAACCAGATTTCAAATTATTATTGAATAAAATATTTCTTTTAATTACAAAAATATTTTGTCTAATTTATTTTTGTAAAAAGGTTTTGTTACATTTGTATAAATGTAAGGTTTAACACAAGAAAGTATATCTTTGATCACTAAACAAGTTTAATGATTTGTTTGTACATACCTTAAGTGATTTTTGTCAAAATGGAAATTTACGACTAATAACTTGTGTACGTTTTAATTTTACCCGTAGAAGGGTTTTACAATTTTGTCATTATCAAACGTAGAGAGGTCGAAAAATATAAATAACGTTTTTAGACATTATTTGTATTAGCAGCATGGATGCCCCCACCAAGATACGAAGCTCGGCAACACACATTCAAGCCAATGTTTAACTATTCTAACATGGTAAACCTAAAACCAGATTTGGAGACTTTAAAGTGGCTCAAAAGAGTATTGCCTAAAACATGGCTCAGATCTGCAAACATAAAAGTGACACCAAACATCGTCTATGACGGCAACCGCAACCCACGGTGGCCACCTTGTCAAAGTGACGGAAATCGATGCACATTACCTTCTCTAAAGCAAATGCACAAAAAAATAAAAAATCATCGCTACAAAGAATCAGGCGGCGTTTCAATCGTGCTGGGCTCCTGCGACCTAAGCCGCCAAATAATATTGCAACAAATACATACTCATTCACAACATACGATCGAGTTTTCCAGAGTATGATCTGACACATACAACACAACACCATAGTAAGGTAGAAAATATCATGAGCTCAACATATGGAATTACTTAGATATACAGCCAGAGAAGCAACAACAAACATCGTTAAAAAGGCCCAGACCATTTATCAGCCCCTAAGCCCAAACGTAAGAGCACATCACTATTCAAAGGCGGCCTTTTCCACAAACGCAATTGTTGTAGACCCCCCGCCATGGCTGCAACCATAAAACAGTCATGGCTTCCCCGCTAAGATACAAAAATCGTTAACACACATTCAAGCCGATGTTTATCAGTTGCAAGTAGGGCTGTAAACTAACCGGACGAACACGAACGGAGCCTTGTTGTTCGTTCATATAATTTTAACCGAACAAATAAACGAATACGATCGCTTAAACAAACGAATTTTCTAGTTCATGTTCGTTTAGTAAGACAAAAAGTTGTTAATGTTTGTTTATGTTCGTTCATTAAAAAAACTAAACGAACCTTAAACGAACATAAATGAACAAAGAAAAAACATAAAATAATATAAAATTAAGCGTAATATTATGTTTTATAAGTGTTGTTTTATTTAAACATACCAGATTTAATAGTATACAATTAAAAGATATGATATACGAACATAAACATATAATTGAAAATAAACATTTATAAATGACCGAACGAATGTGACTTGTGTTCATGTTCGTTAATAAACGCCTAATCGGACATTCACGAACATAAACGAACGAATGTGACTTGTGTTCATGTTCATTCATACAAATAAACAAAAGTAAAAAATAATGTTCATGTTTGTTCATTTAATAAATTAACGAACATGAACGAACTTTTTACCGACCGGTTCATGAAATGTTCACTGAACGTTCAGTTCGTTTACAGCTCTAGTTGCAAGATGGTAAACCCAAAAGTCCAAAACCACATTTGGAAACTTTGAATTGGCATAGAAGAGTAATGCATATAATTGTTTAAATTAAATTTCAAATTTTAAATTTATAAAACTCGACTACCTGTGGTCTACAACGCACTAACGGGCAGAGAACTCGATCATGTATAGTGTAGGATTAGTAAATCTGAGGTCGTCCCAAGAGCCAAGCGTTTTAGTTTTTATTTGAATTTGTCACAAGTTAAATTTATTTGAATTGATTTTTGAAAGATTGGAAGTAAATAAAATGCAAAATTGAAATAAGGAGATTAATCAGGGAGAAAACGTACTAATCTAGTTGCTCCTTTGTTACAATTAAAATGGTGTTTCCTAGTGTAATATCTATGTTACCGTTTTTTGGTTTGTAACAAAAAAAAAAAAAAAAATATTTTTTTAAGGGTTTTTGGGTTCCTAATATCAACAGGCCTGAATTAACATCGAAACCTGTCCTATATATACTACGATCTCAATCTCTTGTAGATCACGAAAGTTTGGTATCAAGACTATAGTGATTAACCCCCAACTATTCTAAAGACCTGTCTAATGCTGATAATCCCACTTCTCGGTTATTAAACCCTCTAGGGAGAGTTTTCCCAAACTTTATAAGTGTCTAACTTACTGTAGGCGGAGGTTTGGGCAATCCCTACACTAAGGACAGTTGTAAACCAATCCCTAGTACCCTGATAACCCTTAATTCAACAAGTAAGCCTAATATAAAGCCTTAGAGTATCTACACTACCCTCAACACTACCAAAATTCGGGGATCATGCAACAAGCAATTAGGATATCCATAAAAATGATAATTCAACAGGAAACAATCATCTAACTATAAGAATATCATAACAAGCTCAGCCTTAAGAGGTGGTTTAGCCACTTATACTACTGATAACATAAGAAATAATGAAGGAGATCTTGGATTGAATAAACATTATAATCTTACAAAACTGAATGATGAGTGTTTAATATAAATAATGAATTAAAGAGCGATTTCTCCCTTGGACTGATGAATGTAGTTGAATTCTTTCTGCTATAGAAGCCCTAGATGATCTCTAAGAACTTCCTTCAGTGAGTGATACGAATGTGCAGCATTTGGGTCTTTATTTATAATTTACGAACCAACTACGGCATAGTTGTAAGTGTGGAACTACGCCTTAGTTCTTTGACTCAGCAATTCCTTTAATAGTAATTTTCAACTACGGCGTAGTTGTAAAGGTGAACTACGTCGTAGTTATGCCTAGACAAGTATCTCTTTGATGACTCTTGGTAACTACGGCATAGCAAAATAGATGGGCTACGCCGTAGTTTCTTCTATGTCATGTTTTTTTTTTTTTTTTTTTTTTTTTTTTTTTTTTTTTTGTTTTTTTTTTTCAATCTGGAACTACGACGTATTCAAACGGGCAAACTTTGCCATAGTTTTTCTCCTAGAGTCCGTACTTGGTGCATTTTTGTCATTCATCCGATCCAATTCCTGTGTCATTTCGTCCATGGCTCACAATTTCCTACAAGTGAAATATAAAGCAACTAAGTATACATTTCAATAAGAATTATAACAGTTATGATCATTTCAAGAGGGATTTTGACACATAAACGTATAAACTATTTGACGTTATCAAATATCCTCCCACTTGACTTCTACGTGTCCTCAAGTAGACTCATTAGAATAATTTCTAAAAAGATATCTCCCAAATTAACTAGGGAGATATGAATTTACAAACTACTTATGCTAGAAAATACCAAAGTCGAACACCTCAAAAAAAGGGGATCAAAATCACTCAACTCTCACTAGTCTAAGTGTTTTATTTCAGGGTGATCACTCAATAGCACAATCATAACATGTATTCTATCATAAGCTTGAAAAGTACACAAAACTATACCAACTAGAGTACAGTCTAAACAGCTCTTAAAGGCAACGTGGGTGACATACACAGGTTTAAACAAGTGAATTATTCTAGCTGATACCAATGCTCTATAAAAAGCAACATAACCACACATGCTCGTTCAAATCCATAAACGAGACACATGTGATTGCTCAAATCCTTAACTCGCGCAAGTTAAAGGCTAAAATTATTAAAGGGTAAGATAAGACATGGGATGAACATTTAATTGGTGATAAACAAAATAAACACAAAACAAGTAGTCCACAATCCATGGTTTCGTCATCACTGGCCACTATCCTTCCATTAGCTTGAACTTCAAGGTTCGAAAATCTGATCTTCTATAATAACGGGCTAGTGTCGGTGATATAGATGTAACATTCTACAATTTGGTAAAGCAGACGCATACTAGCCCAACCTTTAGTAAATTAGTTGGTTTATAAACGTACTAAATCGAAACCTTCAACACGCATCAGATGAAACAAGTTGGCCTTATTTGAGATAACCAACACAAAATAAAATGAGATAACGCTACATAAGTTTGGAATGAAGTACTTTAGCTAATCCATCTCTTTTTTTTTTTTTTTTTATTAATAATACATGATAGAACTTCTATAGAAAGGAATAATAATAAACACCCCCCACTTGAGATAAGCAGTATCGAAAGTAATAATGATAACAGGGGTGTTCAATGCTCGAAATGATAAGTCTTCTACGAAAGCGAAATTCCTGAACCTATTCACCCAAACCATGGTTTTCAAGCAGTCAGCAACTCCTCAACGATGAATCAATAGACTACAAGGTAGGCTAAGGTGCAATGGTGTAACAAAACATACAAAATTCGGGCTGGAACAAAGAATGGCTAAACAGGTTATTTTAGGGGTATCTTGCACTAAAAGTGAGTGCAACATAGGGTTTTAACACAGGAGGTTGACAAGTCAGTGTAACAAGTCGATAAACGTACACATTAATACACATATGGGCTAATTTTTGGTGTAAATCCTATAATGTTACCTTCTCGAACTATCTATTCCTATCACTCAATTAGGTCTTGTAATGATGTACATGCCAAGTTCTAAAGTCTACAATACTACCGGCACACTCATATTTGGTGGATTATGTAATAATATATGAAAACAGAAATATCAAGCAAACCTCACCAATGGAAATAAAGGGTAAATTGTGCTCGACAAAGATCTATTCTAGTTCAGTAACGAAAAACATGTCACATCCCATAAATTTCAGGTCAATAATTTAAACCATTCCGATTATTATTTTGAATTTTATCTGTTTCGTTTAAATTTAACGTAAAAGCGGGAAGTTAACCCGCGTAAATCTGAAAAACGTCATCGGACGCGTTCCGGCTTTGGACTTCGATTAGTTTACATGTTATATGCATTAATTTATCATATTAAAGTGTTATGTAGTTTACGTTCACTTTTGTTCGCAATTTTTACATTTTTCGCGTACGCTTTACGGTTTTATCATTTATGTCAAACGGAGACCCGGAAACCCACCACCTTTGCATGTAAACCCGAGTTAACATTCATTACGTATTATAACATCAAAAATTTCATTCACCCTCCCCCTCTTGGTCAAATTTGGACTCCTAAACCCCAAACCAAAACACCTTGAGTCCTAAATTAATTCAAGAGCATCTTATTTTGAAAGTCCCATGCATGTACAAGATAGTTACACATAAGAAGGTCATTCTCATGCACAAAACCTTAAGCTAGACATAAACATGTGATCTCTTGGTCACATGCTTTCCTTTGATTTAAAATTCAAAACCAAGACTCGTTACTTGAACCTTTGCTAGAAAAATGGTGTGGTCGAGATGATGGGGAGTGGGGGGTGTGGGTGAAGAGTGAGGTGGGGGGGGGGGGTGGTTGTGTGTGGAGAGGCCCTCGTTGCTTTCATCTAACCGAACCCACAAGACCATTGGGTGAAACTGGTCAAATTTTTGCTTGCTATGGTTCCTATAATGATCTCAAAACCTAGCTCACTCCATATAAATACAATATCAAATAACACCCATATCCACAACTTAGGGTTTCATATCATTTCTAAGTCTCCAAAAAATTCTTTTCTCTCCTTCTTGCTTCTTGAAGCTCACGGCCAAAAACACCCCTTTAGGGCTTCTATTTTCTTGGATTTCTTGCAAGATCCAAGCATACTAGGTTGATATTTAAGGTTTTCTAAGGTGGTTGCAAGAGTTTTATCTTTGATTTCAAGGGTGTACTTCAAGATCAATAAATTAAGGTTTGATTATTATTTAGGATTTTTAAGATCCAAGTCTTCCACCTACATTTCTTATATTTCTTAAGCTTGTTCTTCATCTTGTAAGCTTACTTTAAAACTTATACTTTCATTTCTACTTTCATTCTATATTTACTTATGTTCTTGCATAGATCTATAAAGTCCTATGGTGTTTGTGTTGATTTTTCAAAAAGAAATGAAATGGGTATGTTAAGTAAGGAAACTTTTATGAAACTTTTATGCAAATATTGTGTTTAGGATTTAAGTGAAGTGATTAGTGTGTTGAAATATTAATGGGGATGAGATTAGACTAGATATAAGTGTGGTTTTTGTTGTGGATAAGTTGTGAATGGAGATTAGGATAGATTAGGCACTATTGTGAAGTTTGGTGGGATATTTTGGAAGCATTATACGAAAAATGATGTTGGTGATCGTTTTTTATTTTTAGGTTTTCCGGACGGAGTGGTTGTTGGGCTTAAGAATATTTTAAATATGCGAGAAGGTAGTTTTTGGAAGGCTCATTTCGAGTAGATATATTTTCATATAATGCACACTAAAATCGGACTTAAAACTGCCAAGTTATAGCCAAATGAAACTTAAAACATTTTTTGGCAAAATAAATAAAGGGTTGATGTGAATAGTAAAATGGGTTTTCGGACAACTTTCGGGATAAATAGACTTTAAAACAATAGCGAAAGCATAACAGTTTAACATATAGTAACACATAAATATTAATTAGGATCATTAGAAACGTCGTTAACATATTTTAGGGAAAGCGTTAAGATTTCTAAAAATAGTAAGTTTGGTAAATATTAGCAAGGTAGACATAGAAGTTAAACGTTTAGGTTGTTTTTTTTTTTTGTTTCCCCTCTATGGCTTTATGAAATATGATTCAGCAATAGAAGATTGTATTAACTCCGAAACTAAAAACTTTCCTAAAGTAGAAACTTACTAAAAATGGCAATTTTTGGTTAAACGCCGAAACTTAACGAAAAACTCTATAATTTTATTTAGTCACGTTTTGTTAATTAAGCCAAAGCACAAACACACATGGATGTCTTTTTCTCTTATAAACATTTCGTGCAAGTTTCGTATACTTTCTGTTTTCCTAAGACGCGTCATTGATTTAGGTCACGAGTAGGACCTCTTGGCATTATATCTCTTCGTTGATTATTCTTTTCCAAAAGATATTTGTATATTTCCATTTGTATGTTCTATAATATTAGTTATATCTTTGTTTAGTTTTAAAGGTTTTGTTTGATTCATTTCTTCTAAATTCCATGTTTCATTTCTTCTTATTTCTTCCCATTTTAACTTCTTTGGTATACATATTTGTGAATTTTCTAAGTTTGCTTCAAAAATAATAGTTTCATTTTTAGTATGATCTATTAAAGCACGAGGTTCTACAGTAGTAGACATAACCTTATAATATACTCTATATATAACAGCTAAAGGATCTGATCCTTCTTTCATTTCTATATTTTTCATTTTTATATCTAAAGTTAATACATCTAAAATATTTGGATCTCTTAAGGCTACTGTAAAATCTGGGTAACAATTAAAGTATATAGGACCATTGCAAATATTAGATTCAGCTAACGCTAGTAAAGATTGATCAAACTTAAGTAATCTAGCATCTCTTAATATCATGCAAATAGGAGCATTAATTCCTAGTCTAGTTAATGGCTTTATTGCTACTTGAACTAATCCAACATGTAAATATTTATAAGACTTTCTATATTCTTTGATAGCTTTACCAGAAAATAAGTTTATACTTTGATGATCTTGTAATAAAGGTAATGTTTTCTCTGTAGTTTTAATAGAATAACTTTGAAAAAATTCAAAAGACCCAATTTTATAAAGAGTTTTGACATCTTGCTTAGGAATACTCCAATTTTGTAATTTGTTTTCTATATTTGAAATAGTAATTTCAATAGAATTAGTATGATCTTGTTCTTCTTCATTATCAGAAGAGAAACCACTTTTTCGATTTAATAATAGTTTTGATAGTCTATTCATTATGTATTTGAATTACTTACTTGATTAAACTTGAGAGAATAATTCTTGTATTTCTGAATGCACAAATCTCTGGGAACACCCCCATATCATCGTGGTCCGGCCGTCCACACTGCGGCTAATCCAACCGATTGATCGACAGGGCTTACCAACGCAGCCATGAATTCATGAATACAATACTTATTCTATCTTGTTTAATACAAAGGGAGTAATTACAACTCATAATAAAAAGATATATATATATATATATATATATGCAAATTATATATATCATATTGCCATAATTATTTTATACATCATTTTGCCATATCATATTTTGCATCATACTTACTTCTCGGCATTGCACGCACTTAGCATGGTTTCATATAAAGAGATTTATATAAACTTTTGCTTGTGCAGGTTATGGCAGCCCCTGTTATTTCTATTTCGTCAGATTCATCCGATGAGAGTGTGGGTTCTCATGTCCCACGAGTGATTCTCTTTGGCACTATTCCTACCAGTATCCCTGTTATCCCTGTGGTTCCTGCTGAGGTTCCCATTGCACCTGCTGATCCGTTAGTTGCACCGGAGGTGGGAGCAGTTTCTGTCATCTCACCTACCGGAGTGCTCGATTTGGTGGATTATTCATCTTCTTCTGATTCTGATCCATCAGAGGATTCCTTACCTGTAGCACCAGAGTTACCATTGGTTTCACCCTTCTTATGTTCTGATGACTCGGAGGCGGACAGTGAGTCCGAGCCTGCTGAGCAGAGACCCGAGAGGCATGAGTCTCTTACACCATCATCTGAGTTTCCACTTGCACCTGTTGTTGCCCCACCCGGGATTCGTCGACGGCCAGCGATTCTTGTCCGACCCGGTGAGGCTATTCCCTTCGGTCGACCTTACCGCACCCACCCCAATGGGCCGCGTAAGTTGTTGACTGCAAGGAAGAGAGTTGGACCTTTTCCTGCTCGTAGACTTGCATGGAGACGTGTATCTCATCGTTCTTCGGATCGTCATTCTTCACCAGATTTTACTTCAGACTCATCTTCTTCTAGTTCATCTTCAGATTCTTCATCAGATATTTCTTCAGGTTCATCTTCAGATTCATTATCAGACTCATCATCAGTTTATTCTTCAGGATGCGATGCATCAGGTCAGTCTCATTCAGGACCATCGACTAGAGTTGCATCACCTAGATTGGTTGATCGCTTGGTTAGGACTCCACGATGTAGTAAGGCTTTTATGCGTTGGAGGTCCGCACCATTGTCTACTCTTTACCCACCTACGACATCAGAGTCATCTCTAGGTTCATCTTCTGAGAGGTCATTGGATTCATCTTCACCTTCTGCTGGACCATCTCACAAGAGATGCAAATCCCCTGCTACTTTGGTACCATCATCTACCCCTGTTTCGAGATCGATAGCCCATGCTCTTGCTAATCTTCCGCCTCGCAATAGGTTCAGAGATTCATACTCATCTGAGGCTAGTAGAGAGGAGCATATGGAGATTGGTACTGCTGATGTAGAGAATGCTGTAGATTTTGGTATTAGTGATGGAGTTGGAGCTCTCACTGAGGATTGTATAGTTATGGGTGTTAAGGTTGCTACTAGTGATATTAGGGTGGATGAGGAGGAGTTTGAGGCAGAGGCCAGTGCGGGAGGCACGAGGGAGATCGGTGTAGATCCCTTGGCTAATGGTGGTATTTATGAGTCTATTGGAGGAGATATTCCTGATCTTGAGGGTACTCTTTATGATATAGCTCATTACATGTTTAAGGTTCCTCTCGATAGGATTACAGAGTTTGAGACTACTCAGAGTCAGTTGGAGGCTGGTCAATTGGTGGCTAACGGAGAGAGAGCTGGTTTGGCTGATAGGGTTAGGA
>BQNB010076638.1:0-27218 GCA_026074375.1 Tanacetum coccineum
TCTAGGATACTCATGCGTACCACATGGATTAACCCTGAGGATGGTACTATTTATCTAGACATCGAGATAGACCCTCGATCTTGTGCACCAGTTCAGACCCCAGTATCACCTGAGTGGTCATCTGGTTCCTTACCTATTTCACCAGCATTCCTGACTGTACTATCACCTATAGCTTCACCAGTGACTACCCTAGCAGCCACTATAGCAGTAGATAAGGATGAGTTCTTAGAGGTAGGAGCGCAGCTTAAGCTTCACGAGATCATACTCCATGATCATACACAGCATTTGGACGCACTACCACCTGCTTTGTTTGAGGGTTATGATTAGGATCTTAGAGAGTTGTATACTAGGTCGAGGCCGGTTAGGGATGATGTTGGGAATTATGTTTTCCTGACTTAGTACTGTTTATGTTAGTTAGTTAGTACTGCTAGTACATCTGTTAGTACTGGTACTAGAGTTAGTACTGTTAGTAGTAAGTTGGTATTGCTAGCATATATTAGTTAGTACTGTTAGGAGATATGCATGAGTTATAATAGGAATAGATATGCATTATCTCTTCACACGGTTTGTAAGCCCATTAGGGTTTCCTTGGTATATAAAAGGAACCCTACGGCACTAGTTATACAAAACAAGTTTTCATAAATATTCATAGTTAGTATTCTGTAACCTAGCAGATTAATAGTAATCAAAGTTCTGTTTTATTCATTGTTCTTCTTAGCAGTATAAGTTAGTTTCCGCATAACTTATATTGTTCATAGTCATTGTTTCTCTTGTAGTTAGTTTGGATCTATCCAGATTGGCTACCACCCTTAACAGGCTAGAAAGATCTATTCAGATTGGGATCAACAAGTGGTATCAGAGCTTGTTGAGAAACTCTGAGTAAGAAGAACCAAAACAGATCTGTTATAAACCTTTACCTTTCAGATCTATTCAATGGCAGGAGAAGATGAAAATCATGATGAAAATGCTAACATTCCACCACCAGTTCCACCAACACAACAAGCCCCTCACACTCTGTCAACCATTAAACTCCCTATTCTGAAGAAAGGTGAGTATGACATATGGGCCATGAAAATGGAACATTACTTGGGGCATACAGACTATCCTATATGGGAAGTCATACAAAAAGGAAATGGTCCTGTACAAGTCTCAACAGATACAAATGGACAAATAAGGGTTTTGCCTCCTAAAACTGCTGAAGAGATTTTGGCTAGAGAGAGAGAAAGAAAAGCAAGGACTACCTTGCTCATGTCTATACCAGAAGACCATTTAGCAAAATTTCACAAAATGACTGATGCTAAAGAGATGTGGGAAGCTATCAAATCCAGATTTGGTGGCAATGATGAATCTAAGAAGATGCAGAAATACATTCTAAAGCAACAATTTGAAAGCTTTTCTGTATCCAACTCAGAAGGATTGCACAAAGGTTATGACAGGTTTCAGAGTCTTTTGAGTCAACTTGAGATTCATGGTGCAGGTGTCTCCACTGAAGATGCCAATCAGAAGTTCCTTAGGTCTTTACCTGCTTCCTGGTCCCAAGTATCCTTGATCATGAGGACCAAGCCAGGAGTGGACAGTCTTAGTTTTGATGATCTCTACAACAATCTTAGAGTCTTTAAGCCTGATGTTAAAGGCTCTACTGGATCATCTTCTAGTGCACAGAATGTCGCCTTTGTTTCTTCTAGCACTAGCAGTACTAATGATGTTAGTACTGCTTATGGTTTTTCTACTTCTTCTAGCCATAACTCATAAAGGGAAGGAAAAGTGAAGGATCTCATCATAACAGCTAATGCACTCAAGACTCCGTTCTTTTGCTAATCAATAAAGTGGTCAACAATTGGATCACGAGATATTGAACAGTTGAGAGTTTGATTAGAAGAGATGGACTTAAAATGGAAAGTAGCCATGATTTCCATTAAAAAAAAAGAAAAAAAGGGGAGGAGGGAAATGAAAAAAAAAAAAAAAAAAAAAGAAAGAAATATTAAAAAAAAAAAAGGAGAGAAAATAAAAGGAGTGAAAGAAAAAACTAAAAAAAAAAAAAAAGAGGAAAGAAAAAGAAAAAAAAAAGGAAAAAGAAGGAAGGAAAAAAAAAAAAGAAATAAAATACAAAAAAAAAGGAAACAAAACTCCTGCCCTTTCTGGCCCCCTTCGCTCTGCTAACTGCCCCCCACTCCCCCGCGCACCCGTCTCAAGTCAGCCGAAAAACCACCCCGCCCGGGCGCCTCAGCCGAAAGCATCCCCTTCCCCCATAGCTAAGCACACGACCAATGAAGGTGTCTTTCCCAAGTCACTACCCCCCGGGCACAAAGAGCACGCGCGAGCATCACCCCTGCCACAAGCATCCAGCCGCTCGCAGCCAGGCCACACAGCACAACAGCAGACCGGCCCACACAACTGCGGCGACCTTGAAAACTCAAGGAACCAAAGCTTAAGAAGCCACATGCAGTTTAGCAGGATACTGACTTGCCAGGAACAAGCCTAAGATGAGCCAGAGAACTTTGCTTTGATTTCTCCCAGCACCTCAGCATGAACACTGAGGTAACCACAAGATTCAAAATAATTGATGAATCTTATGCTAAGCTTACGAAATAAAAAAGACCAAAGGGCCCAACTGTGTTGTCGCATAGTAAAGAACTTCACGCGCTATCCACAAGCTTTACAAAAAGGTAGAACTCGATTAGTCTGTCATAACAAAATCAACATATTTATGATGAAAAAATTATGATTTATGAAATTGAATTAGATAATAAAACTAATGTGCTTCACAATATCATAAGAACCTATAAGCTAGAAGCTGTAAAAGAAAAAGGAAGAGTTAAAAACCAACCTAGAACATTTTTAAAGTTCTATTAAATGCCTTATACACTGCTAAAAAGCCAGATAGTACTAGGGCAATCTGGTCTTGGTATGGAAATCAAATACATGAAGGTATCTTAAGTTATGAAAAAGAAGTTCTTGAAAGTGTGTTTGACAATCGGTCTAGTGATGTAGAAGATAGTCCTGTGAATAATAGATTTGCAAAAGTTGAAGGAATGCATGTAGTTCCCCCTCCAATGATTGGAATTTACATGCCTTCTAAGTCTGATTTTGGAATAGATGAGTCAAAGTTTATATATGGTCCAAAACAGTCTAAAACTAGTGAATCTGATGCTAAGACTAGTGATTTGACTCTTGTGAAACCAATTCTAGTGTAGAAAATCTTGAACCTGTGCTTGAACCAATTGTAGTTTGAAACCAAAGTTGTTAGTCAACTAAAGTTTTGTCTGATGTCCAATCATTGAAAATAAGAGGTCAGACAGTGATGATGAATAAGTGATTGAACCTACAAAAGAATCAGGAAAAACCTAGTTTTTTGCTTTTGTTAATACTGTTAAGCAAATAAAAAAACTCCTAGGGAAACTGTTAAAGAACAAAACACATGTAGTCCAAGTCCTAAAGCTAAACCATAGAGATTGGCATGGTTTTAATGTCCAAAAAGCTGGGTTTAGGATATGGTTTCACTAAAAAGGCATGCTTTGTATGTGGTAGCTTTAGCCATCTTATTAGAGATTGTGACTTCCATGAGAAAATAATAAGGCAAACAGGTGAATTGAACAAACAAAAGGGTAAGGGTACTGGTCAAGATGAGAATAGACCAGTGTGGAACAATGTGCAAAGATTGAATCACCAAAACAAGTTTGTTCCAAAAGTAGTACTAACTAAAACTGGCATATTTCCAGTTAATGCTGCTAGACAAAATCCTTTATTTAAAGTTTCAGCAGCAGCAACTAATACCAGCTAGAAAAGCTAATACTGCTAGACCCATGTGAATGAAAACGACCAAGAAATAACTTTTATAGTGTCTCATTCACCTATTATAAGGCCATTTAATAAATCAACAGCACCAAAAGCAAATTTTACAAATCATAAAGTAAATACTGCTGGGGACAAAACAGTTAGTGCTGTTAGGGGCTATAGGGAAACTGTTGTTAAGACCTCAGCAGGTTGTAATTGGAGACCCAAAAGACACTATTGGAACAAAGTCTCCAAATACAATAGGCGGATCAAACTCTAATAAAAATGTTTAAGTTTAAAGATCCCACTAGCAGACCCAGTCAGCAATGGCATGGGTCCCTAAGAGAAACAATTATATCTATTTGAAGTGGCAGGAATGATCCACAAAAAGCTTTAAAGAACAAAGGGATTATTGATAGTGGATGTTCCAGGCAGATGACTGGGAATAAAGCCTACCTTGTTGAATACCAAAAACTATATGGTTCTCAACTCACTGTGCTTTACAGTAAAGAGTTGGCTAATCCAAAGCAACGTCTCATGTTAAAGACACTCCATAATCCGTTTGATAGTTGATATTTACTCAGAAACTATAGGACTCAATGCACCATGTTATTGCAATGAAGCATTGGCTATTCTAGAGCAAACGGCTACTGGTAAAGAAATATCAAATCCATTTATGGCTGGTAGTTTGCCAAAAACTACAAGGCTAACTTAGTTGGTATTGTTAAGTTGCTGAGTTGCTGAGATGTTATGATAATGACAAAGACTAGAAGCTAAAGAATTTCAAGTTTACAGAGTAACAAAAGAGTTCAAGTTCATCAAAGAGCAGATTAAAGAATACCAATGTGTTTGGATACATCCTCCCAGAGTTCAAGAAAAGCTCAAACTAAAGACAACATGGAAGATTAACAAGATAAACAAACATGTATAGGGGAGGATTGTTAGGTTTTCAAAAGTTTCTACAACTAGATGAGGCTACAATACAAAGTTTACTACTAGTGTACTAACAGGCTAAGTTTTCTACTTAGTGCTAGGCTGGAGTGAAGAAAATGCTAAAGATTCAAGAAAATAAGCTAAGTAGTTAGTACTGTTAGTTATAAATAGTTAGACTCTCTAACTCCTGCCAGTATATATGTTAGTAGTACTTGGAGTAGATTTAGTACCTGTTAGTAGTAAGTTAGTACTAACAGCTTAGCAAATATGATTAGTACTGGCATCATATATGCATGAGATATATCAGGATAAATATGCATAATCACTTAACGCGTTTTGTTAAGCCATAGGGTTCCATGGTGTAAATAAGGAACCTTAGGTCCGTAACCCGCGCTTCGCTGCGTAGCGCGGGTGTTCGTTAAAGATAGATGTGGCTCGGCATGGTGTCTGTGCACGAAAGTATTACATGCGACGAAACCTTATATTTGTAAGTTTCTTTGGCATTAGCAACAGTAAATACAATTTTAAAACTCTACTGCAGTTAACTGAAATAGTTACTCAATCTCAAGACATATGCGATTAATCTACAAAAATGTTACACCAAGTTAAGAGTACTGGAGTCACTTATTTGAAACAAAAAATGGTTAACAAATACATTGTCATCAATATTTTTAAAACAATCAAACTACGACTTATCTAATTATACCGCAAACCTCTCATCACCACAAACCTTAACCAAATAATCCATGTCCCATCTGACCATTGCAACCTAACTATCCAAACACCCTTCCAACAAAACTGGCTTATTCGGCTCCTAAAAATCCGTCACAAACTCCTCGACCGAATTCCCTTTTCACCTAACAAAATTATCCCTACTCAAAGCTCGAATCATTTATCTCAATTACTTGCTGCAAAAGCTGTAAATCTGCCTGCAATATTGTCTACAACCAAGTACATAAAAGCACATACTCCCCATTTTGTTAATTAACATAATTTACTGACTTTGACACATTGAAATCTCTTGCAGATCGGAACTGTACTTTTTAACTTTTTCATTAATGATAATTGTAAATCTGAAGTGTTAAATGACAGCTTTGTTCAACATGTTTGATTGCTGAGACCAGAACCTTGACAAATGACATCTCAAATTGACTGTTTATTCTTTTTAGCATACATTAAACATGACAATTTTAATCCATTAATGTTATAAGGGCAGTTAGTATACATAAATATAAGTAGTTATGTTTTCCAATCACTAAAAATAGATTATCGTAACCTTTTAACACTCGATAATAGTTATATTGACTGTAAAGGATATGATTTTCCTTGTAACAGACTTTAAAAAAGCATGCACAATAAAAGTTATATTGCTTTACATGATCCTAGAAGCATATATCCATTAGCAATGAACTACTTCTAATGACTGAAATAATAAGTTAGACAGAAAAAAAATTCAATCAGTTCTAATTGTGTTTTTACTTACAATTAGGAGTGTTATCGGGTTTTCATTAAAAAAAGACCAGCTCGCATCCCGACATTATATAAAATCAGATTATTGGGTGGACTCAGGCCAGGTTGTGACATGTCGGGTCAATTGATTTAAATGCTAGTCTCCTCCCCTCTCACAATTTCACTCATTTGGTCAAGCATGAAATTACAGTAATCATACATTGTTACTATTTGTAATACGTAGATATAGATGTTGCGAGTTTTTTTTGCAGCCATCGATTGAACCTAGTGCGTTTGAAGAGTTATAATATTACTTTTTTTTCCATTTAATATGTTATCTAGCAGTAGTCAAATAAATAAAATGATAGCAAAGGCATTTTAATAAAACATAATCTGTTTGCGACATCAGAACTTTCTCACCAACTCAGCCCGTTCCCTTTTTTTAATTTGACCCATTTTTCTCTACTTGATTTTGCAAAAATGTAAATCTTGTCACATATAATAAGGGAATAACAGTAAAAAGAAATACCAAATAACTCTACAAAGGAAGTAAAGCCTTACTGTGTTGCTCGAATTTGAGCATAAAGAAAGCCAAGAACTATGTTGGAAGCCATGAGATAATCTCCTAACGCTTTTTTCATCCTTCCAAGTGAGGTCCTAGTTGCTGCATGGTTGTTGTAGCACAGCATTAAAGCCTTAATGCAGCTTCTTGATTTATCATTTTGAGAAACCGAGTTTAATCCTTTCGTGTAATAATCCTCCGCTTTAGCCCGATCATTCGTTTCCCCTGACACAAATCGCAGTCATTGGTTTAAACTGACCTTTATCCAATATTTACTATCAAATAGCATAACAGTTTAAGACAATGGCATTTCATAAGACTCTAGAAACATTTGAGGCAAAACAAAGAGTACTCACTCAATGTTGCATCATCATTGTTGGCAACAGTTTCAGCATTCAAACGTGGTGGTGCATCATCAGTCAAAATATGTGTCGGGAGTCGGGACACTCCTAGAATTAGCTTCAGGGTGCACTTTAGAGCTCATTGGGTCTTCTTGTTACGTGCTTTTTCGCTTCTCGTTATACACACTGGTTGAAGACAATCTTTACAGACGACGGTTCAGTAAAACCTGAAACAGAGTTGCAAAGACCAAGTAAACACCCAAAACGTAAGCTCAAAACTAAGATCATTAAAATGCAAATAGATCTCAAACAAAGAATCTAACCTCCTAAACGAAGAGATGACAATTCAGCATTCCGTGTATTCAGAACGACACAGTTTCTTCTATTTTCATTTGAATAACATGCATTTGAACAAATCAAACTATCATTTATGAGCCTACTTTTTAACGTTAGTTCGAATTCAGGTCTGATACAAAAATACAAAAGAAGTTACTTGTAGATCAAAAAGGATCTGTGGCATCGAAGGAGCATAAGCAAAAACTATAAACAACCCTGGATTGTAAATCTTAATTTTAATCAAAAACGACGACATCAATTTCAACAGCATCGTCAAAGGCTCAGAATTATAAACAATTGATAATTGCAATTTTTTACGTTTGTCAGAATTAATCATCACAACCTTGTTTAAATGGCAAGATGGGCTTTCTTTTTGTAAACATTGTAACTTATAATATGTACCACGTTCCACACCAAATGTAATGGGTTGCCTGTTTTAATTTTAACCAACCATCGACAGTTGACCCATTATATAATACAACATAAGCCCAAAATGACCCATTATTATAACTTTTATATAAAAGGCAGCACCCGGGGTTGTTCTATAATGACATAGGCAAATAGATGGATATATCCGGATCCTTTCTATCCGGGTAAAGGGCAGCTGCTCGACTAATTACTTACTTTTGTGGTAGTTGAGAAGCCGGGTAAAACTGCTCAACCAATATGTGGCCAGCACCAAACACTTTTCATCTGTATAGAACAATGTAAACAACAAAAGTGTCAAAAAAATGAACCAAATACCTAGACCAAATGGAAAAAAGAAACATAAAGTATTTGTGAAGATAGAGCAATAAGAAGGAGACTATAACAACTCATAATTTTCACCAATGTAAATATCCATCTATTAAGTTAGATGCAATGTACTATCCATCTATTAAAGTATATATCACTTTTTTACAGGGAATTTTTTTGCTTTATTCTATTATGTAACATAGTTTACATAACTAAAGTAAACGAGCTCACACAACCTACCAATGTCATCTATATCTATGTTTATATCATGTAAACATCCTAATATGTCAAGTCTATGTTTAAATATCATTTTTTTACACCAATGTATTTACATTTACGTAGCCATTTACAATGCGATATCCAAAACAAGCATTAACTTAACGTTTATTCAAAAACCCAAATATACATGTACAAAACAAGTGTACAAATGTTCAAAAGCATGTGTATCAAGTTACAATTGGCCAAACTTGTGAATATCTTTTCCTCCTAACCCTAGTACAATACCTTCAAAGCTCAATGTACAAGTTTAAATTCATGCAAGAAATACAAACTAGTTCATTTTATCTCCTAAATCGATGTTTAATATCTACAACCACTTAACACAAAGTACAAACACCCAATGCACAACTCCTAAACCCTTTTAACCTAATCTTAAATCAAACTAAAGAAACCCTGATCCGTAAAACCCTAATTCACTAACCCTAAAACCGAAAATCATATCATAAAACCATAGCAAACCCATTACACCTTAAACTAGTTCATAGTTTTCAAAATCTGATCTGTTAATAAAACATAAGATCTAGGCAAAATCAGTAGGTTATAGGTATTAAGTAAAAACACTAGGTTGTAGCCCTATGTCTTTTGATCATTTTGCCGATTAAATCACCCCGATTTGACGTCAGATGAATTAGTTATAGCCGAAATGGCAATGGTGCGTAAATTTTACACACCTGTAGTAAATGGCTGTTATCTCTAGATTTTTGTATAGTAACCCCTGAATATGTAAATCAAAAGTTGTAGAGGATTCAAATATCTAACCATGCTCATAAGTTTAAGGTTGATCAGAATTACAGTTTGTAAACGACACCCAAATTACCAGGACTGATGTTGGCTATCCAAAAACAGCCATGTATAAACTAAATAAACACCTTAAGCTCCTCCATGACTCACCATCACCTTCATCACCATGACTTCACCACCACATCACCATCACTCCAGCACCTTACAAGCACCTCCATCACCTCCTTGTAAGCTACTACCACAAGTTGCACACTAAGTAAGCTACTTGTCACCATCTTTGATTTTCGAACCATCACCACCTCCCTACACCTCACCCTGGCTTTCTATTAGTTGCCATGACAGCCCTTGGCCACCACACCAAATAATCTTGGTGCCTACTCTAAGAAAACTTGGCCCCTAAGTCATTTGAGCCCTATATAAGCCGAACACACATAAACACTTTCTTTTCATCCTCATAACTCTTTTCCACCTTAAATCTGAGTTCAAACCAAGTTCTAGCATAAGTAAGGAAGCCAAGGAATAAGCACCCAGCCCTTAGAAGCCAACAAAACAAGAGAAGGAAACCATTGAAGTCATTTCCTAGGCGTACGAACCTAAAACCCTCATTTCTGCCCGTTTAAGCTCAAGTAAGCTCAATTTCTTGTTCAATAATCTCACATTATGTTTTAAGTCTTCCATAAGCTCTATAAGATCATGTGTAAACTTTTGTTTAAGCTCTTGAACCACAAAACCATATGGTTTGGTTTTCCTAAACCAAACGAACTCATTTTGGTATTTTTGAGCTCATAAGCTCTTTTCATAAGTTCAAGCTCGCAAAACTTATTAATTCTAACTTATTTTGGCTTATTATAATAAGATATAACCTGAAAATTACTTTCTATATTGAAAAATATCAATATTATGGATTTTGGACTTGATTTGCAAATATTTTGCATGCATATGGGTAATATCATAACTTTTTGAAATTTATAACTAGAGGGGCTGAAAATGTAATTTTCCTAAAGTTATAACTATAAGGGGTTGTTTTTCCAAGTTCTAAAGTTAAAGGTTTAAATTATATATATTTTTTATATAAAGGACTAAACTTGTAAAAGTTTATAAATCAAGGGTATATATTGCCATTTTTGCAAACTTAAAAATATAAAATTTAATATTTTTATATTAATTATAAAAATATATATATACCTCGCTATTTCATAATACCGTTATTCAGGGTGTAACTCTGACCTTGCTAAACCAACCTTTTGAAATTGATCTTATGCCAATTAAACTAGGTAGTTTCGACATTGTCATCGGTATGAATTGGTTATCCAAGTATCATGCTAGAATCATCTGTGACGAGAAAGTCGTCCACATCCCAATCGATGGTAAAACTTTAATCATCCGAGGTGATCAAAGTAAAATTCGACTAAGCCTCATATCCTGTATAAAAACCGAAAGATATATATCCAGGGGATGTCAAGTTTTCATAGCTCAAGTAATGGAGAAAAAAATCAGATGAAAAATGACTGGAAGACATACCAGTAGTTAGAGAATTCTCAGAAGTTTTTCCTGAATATCTACCTGGCTTACCCCCAGTTCGCCAAGTAGAATTTCAAATCGATTTAATTCTAGGAGCGGCACCAGTAGCCCGAGCACCCTATAGATTAGCTCATTCAAAAATGCAGGAACTATCTAACCAACTTCAAGAGTTGGCAGACCGAGGTTTTATCCAACCAAGTACTTTGCCTTGGGGAGCTCCTGTCTTATTTGTTAAAAAGAAAGACGGATCTTTCAGAATGTGTATCGATTACCAGGAGTTAAATAAACTTACTGTAAAGAATCGTTACCCATTACCCAAGATCGATGACTTATTCAACCAACTTCAAGGATCAAGTGTTTACTCTAAAATCGACTTAAGATCTGGTTATCATCAACTGAGAGTAAGGAATGAAGATATTCCTAAGACTGCTTTCAGAACAAGATACGGACACTATGAATTTCAAGTGATGCCATTTGGTTTAACTAACGCACCTGCTGTATTCATGGATCTCATGAATCGTGTGTATAAACCATACTTGGACAAATTCGTAATAGTGTTCATCGATGATATTCTTATCTACTCTCGTAACAAAGAAGAACATGCAGGTCATCTGAGAATAATTTTGGAATTACTCAGAAAGGAGGAATTGTATGCCAAATTCTCCAAGTGTGATTTCTGGATCAGTACCGTGCAATTTAATGTCTCATTATTCTGCTCATGATTTTAGAAAATCATACCGCCAAGGAAACATCTTCTACTTAACACCGTTTTGATATCATGTTTTATGTTTAAGTAGGATGATTTATAATTATCTTATTGAAATGAATTAGGACGCTTGTTCATTTGAATAAGGAAATTATAAACCACCAAATTATAAATTTATAAATTCTCAATTACAAAGATTGGGACGCCTCTGTTTGTAAATGACAAATTATAAATAAGTGAACTTAAGTGTATGATTAATTTGTTAGAATTGTGTCATAATAAGGATCCTATAACATTTGAGTATGTCAATGATGACATCAATACCATTTATGTGTGAAAATTATTGACAATAACTTGTGATATCATCATATTTTTGTAAAAAGTTGTGATAGAATGGCGCCTAAAAGGACATCAACACGGCAAACATCAATATGACTCAGGACCCATCAGGAAATTAGTTACTGATTGTATTGCCGCAACTCTGGTAGAAGTTGCCAACATAACCTAGAGGTTAATGGATCAGGTACTAAAGCATGGTTCTGTGCAAGAAACCAATGATCAAAAACGAAAGTTTAATGATAGAAGGATCGCTACCAGCAACAACAAAACTTTGTAAACAACAACTTGTAACCAATGTATACCACCACAGTAGAATAGAAGGCAGAAAAGTGTTAGGACTCATGCTGCCACCTCGACTAAGAACAATAAGTATACTGAAAAAAAGATAGCAGGAAACCTTCCCCTTGGTGTACAAGATGCACCCTACATCACACAAGAATTTGCAATGTCAAGTGTCAGACTTACAACAAGGTGGGTCATCAGACCAGAAACTGCAAAAACAAAGGACCCTTAGACTACTAGATTAGATTCTAGTTATAACTTTTGTTAGAACCTAACCATGGGATGTGTGGTACAAATAATAACACTTGTCAAATTTGACTATGTAAAGTAATGGACGGCAAGTTTGTCTATGATATAATACAGTTATAAAATCCCGTTTATTACCTCGTTGTTTTATAAATTACGTTCATCAAGGTATGCACCCTGATTGGGTTTTTTAAACCAACTTTCGAAAATTGATCTTGTGCCAATTTAAACTCGGTAGTTTCGGACGTCATCATAGGTATGGATGGGATCCAAGTATCATGCTAGAAAAAGTCATCCACATCCCAATCGACGATGAAACTTTGATTATCTGAGGCAATCGAAGTAAAACTCGACTAAACCTCATATCCTGTACAAAAACCGAAAGGTATATATCCAAGGGATGTCAAGTTTTCATAGCCCAAGTAATACGAAAAACGACTAGAAGACATACCAGTAGTCAGAAAATTTCCAAAATTTTTTCCTAAAAATCTACATGGCCTTCCCTCAGTTCGCCAAGTAGAATTTTAAATCAATTTAATTCCAGGAGCGACACATGTAGCCCGAGCACCTTACAGATTAGATCCTTCAGAAATGAAGGAACTATCAAACCAACTTCAAGAGTTAGCAGACAGAGGTTTTATCCAACCATGTACTTCGCCTTGGGGAGCTCCTGTCTTATTTGTTAAAAACAAAGACAGATCTTTCAAAATGTGTATCGATTACCGGAAGTTGAATAAACTTACTGTAAAGAATCGTTACCCATTACCCAGGATCGATGACTTATTCGATCAACTTCAAGGTTCGAGTGTTTACTTGAAAATCAACTTAAGGTATGGTTATCATCAACTAAAAGTAAGGGTAGATGAAGGAAGATATTCCAAGTCTGCTTTCCAGAACAATATACAAACACTATGATTTCAAAAAAAAAAGTTGATGCCATTTGGTTTAAACACTTTGCCTGCTGTATTCATGGATTTCATGAATTGTGTGTGTAAACCAAACTTGGACAAATTTGTAATAGCATTCATCGATGATATTCTTATCTACTCTCGTAACAAAGAAGAACACACAGAACATTTGAGAATAATTTTGGAATTACTCAGAAAAGAGGAATTGTATGCCAAATTCTCTAAGTGTGATTTCTGGATCAGTATCGTGCAATTTAATGTCTCGTTATTCTTCTCATGATTTTGGAAAATCATACCACCAAGGAAACATCTTCTACTTAACAACCATTTTGATATCATGTTTTATGCTTAAGTAGGATGATTTATAATCATCTTATTGAAATGAATTAGGATGCTTCTTCATTTGAATAAGGAAATTATAAACCACCGAACTATAAATTTATAAATTCTCAGTTACAAGGATTGGGACGCCTCTGTTTGTAAATGACAAATTATAAATGAGTGAACTTACGTTATGTCATTGTAAATCAATTCTCTTTCAATCGTTCTGTTACAAATAATTCTTTTTCGATCATTTAATCATTATCATTATTACTATCATACAAATAAGTCTCTAGACTTCTTTCGATTTGTAAATTGTTCACTTGATTATTTACAAACATCACTCCATCATTCAACTAAATCTCGAGACGAGATTTCTTGTTAAGGATGGAGGACTATATACAAAATCACAATTTTCATAATGTAAATATCCATCTCATTAAATTTAGATTCAATGTTACTATCTTCTATTAAAGTATATACCACCTTTTTATAGGAAAATATTTCGCTTTATTCCATTATATAACATAGTTTACATAACTAAAGCAAACGAGCTCACGCAACAACCAATGCCAACTACAACTATGTTTACATTATGTAAACATCCTAATATGTCAAGTTTATGTTTAAATATCATTTTTACTATGTACGTTATCCATTTAACATACCATTTACAACGTTATTCCAAAACAAGCATTATACGTTAACGTTTATTCCAAAAACCCTAATTACATGTCAAAACAAGTGTACAAATGTTCAAAGCATGTGTATAAGTTACAATGCTAAACTTTTGAATGTCTTTCCCCCCCTAAGCCCTAGTACAACCTTCTAAAACTCAATGTACAAGTCAATTGTGCATGAAATACAAACTAGGTCATTTTACCTCCTAAATCATGTTTATATCTTACCATCACTTTAACACAAGGTACAAACACCCAATGCATAACTCCTAAACCCTAAACCTAATCCCTAAATCATTCTAAACCCTAATTCATCTAACCCTAAGCCAAAATCATAAAACCATAGCAAACCCATTACACCTTAAACTAGTTCATAGTTTTCAGAATCTGATCCGTTAATAAAACATAAGATCTGGGCAAAATCAGTAGGTTTTGGTATTAAGTAAAAACACTAGGTTGTAGCCCTATGTCTTGTGATCATTTTGCAGATTGAATCACCCTGATTTGACGTCGGATGAATTAGTTATAGCCAAAATGGCAAAGGTGGGCAAATTCTGTACACCTGTAGTAAATGGTTGTTTTCTCTAGATTTTTGTATAGTAACCTCTGAATATGTAAAACTAAAAGTTGTAGATGGCTCAAATATCTAACCATGTTCACTGGTTTGAGGTTGATCAGAATTACGGTTTGTAAATGGCAACCAAATTACCGGGACTGATGTTGGCTGTCCAAAAACAGCCATGTATAAACTAAATAAACACTTCAAGCTCCTCTATGACTCACCACCACCTTCATCACCATGACCTCACCACCACATAACCATCACTCCAGCACCTTACAAGCACCTCAATCACCTCCTTGTAAGCTACTACCATAAGTTGCACACTAAGTAAGCTACTTGTCACCATTTTTGATTTTTGAACCATCACCACCTCCTTACACCTCACCCTAGCTTTCTATTAGTCACCATGACAGCCCTTGGCCACCACACCAAGTAATTTTGGTGCCTACTCCAAGAAAACTTGGCCCCTAAGTCATTTGAGCCCTATATAAGCCGAACACACACATACACTTTCATTTCATCCTCACAACTCTTTTCCACCTTAAATATAAGTTCAAACCAAGTTTTAGCAGAAGTAAGTAAGCCAAGGAAGAAGTACCCAACCCTTAGAAGCCAAGAAAACAAGAGAAGGAAACCATTGAAGTCATTTCCTAGGCGTACGAACCCAAAACCCTCATTTCGACCCCTTTAAGCTCAAGTAAGCTCAATTTCTTGTTCAATAAGCTCACATTTTGTTTTAAGTCTTCCATAAGCTCTATAAGATCATGTGTAAACTTTTGTTTAAGCCCTTGAACCACAAAACCATATGGTTTGGTTTTCCTAAACCAAACGAACCCATTTTGGTATTTTCGAGCTCATAAGCTCTTTTCATAAGTTCAAGCTCGTAAAACTTATTCATTCTAACCTGTTTTGGCTTATTATAATAATCTATAACCTGCAAATTACTTTTTATATTGAAAAATATCAATATTATGGATTTTGGACTTGTTTTGTAAATATATTCCATGCAAAGGGTATATATCGTAACTTTCTGAAATTTATAACTAGAGGGGCTAAAAATGTTATTTTCCTAAAGTTATAACTATAAGGACCTATCTTGCCAAGTTTCAAAGTTAAAGGTTTAAATTATATATACTTTATATATAAAGGACTAAACTTGTAAAAGTTTATAAATCGAGGGTATATATTGCCATTTTTGCAAACTTAAAAATATAAAATATAATATTTTGATTTAAATTATAAAAATATATATATTAATATTATAAAACTCAATTTTATTAAAACCCGATACATTTATCACTATTAATCAACGATCGACGCATTATAAAACAATTACGTTATATATTTAACGTAATTTATCATCGACTAACTTTTGAAGAAACTTAAAATTTTATCGTATCACGTTACTAGGGAGCTTCATGTGAGGAGTTTCATTTGGGTATACGTTTTGACGAGTTTGCTGGATTTACGATTTAAAGTGTCCTGGCTCCTCAAACGTTTACTACATGACCTCTAAATTATGATGGCCCGAACAGTGATACAATATTTTCATAAATTAATAAATCAAAGTAATACGTTAAACTTTATAAAGTTTTGAAACATAAACCATCACACTAAGACTTGACATATTACCCCAGGTTGCGTGACGTAGCTGTTACTTTCATTTGATATACTTTTGCCATCAATCAGATTTCCCTGTTAAGGTGAGTTCATAGCCTCGCATTTTAAATCTTTTGAATACTTTATAAACCCGCGAGGGGGATACATGCTTAAACCATGAATGCAAGTGTTTTTCCAACTATATGCTATCCTGATTTATTATTGCCTAAGTCACCTTTACTGCCAATATTTCTTAATCATGAACCATTAGTCACTTGCGAGTGAACGCGAATATTGTGGATAGATCTATCGGGGTGTGACGACTCCCGTTGGTGTACCTATACTTTCTGGTACCAATAGCACTATATTTGATTATAATGGGTAACTTTGGCAAGTTACCTTTCCACGAGGACATTTGTTCCTCAACCAATGTCACTACGGTGATTTCCATGTTAACGTATTGATATCATGAGCTTAGGGCAATAACACTGTTTTCTATAATAATTGTACTCATTGCAATTATTACACTTATGGGTGTATAACAACGTAACCCACTGTTATGATGACTTGTATTCAAACTGTTTAACATAAACCTATGAATTTCACTCAACCATTGTGTTGACCTTTTTAGCATGTTTATCTCAGGTAACTGAGCATCTTATGGCACAGAGTGGCACGGACTTGAAGATGGCTAAACTGTTATCATTCAAACTTTATGTTTTCATGTAGATTTTGGGACCTCTGTTTGTAAAAACTCTGATGAAATAATGAATGATAACTAAATTTTCCAAAAACGTCTCTTTTGAGTCATTTTCTATGATTATGACTGTTGTACTATGAAATAATACCCCAGATTAGCTTCCGCTGCTATATGTCAAAAATAAGGGTGTTATATTACCGGCTTACTAAAATTAGTAAGAGCCAACAAAAGCTCACATTTTTTTAGTTTATAATCTGCCTATCGCCTTGAGCTCGTGGCTCAAGCCCATAATCTCATAACAAAGGTGAAAAAAGTGAGTTTTATTGGGTTTTACAAATCTTGATGCGTTATAATTTCAGAAGCAGAGAACTGATATACTAAAGAGATATTAAAAGTTCAGAATTACCTTTTGTTTGCCATATCTGGTTTTCTCCCTTTAGCGTATTTCGACTCGTTAACCAAAACCCATCTCCCAATACACACCACAACGGAAATCTCACCTGCTCACTTCTCGCCACATGAAAGGTTAACGATAGTTAGTTTTTTAAGACAAAAAAGGTCAACCGAAACGTCAATCTACCGAAAGAACAGTCTAGTGTGGGTACCTGTTATACATAACAAAATTCGACCCAACGACATCCATCCTCCCTTTCGAGTGTTCTTTAGGAGCGCTGCCCCTTTTTCCTGCACCAAATAGTTACAGATTTATATCGAGAAAAATTCAATAATCGTCTTTTCTACTTACACCTTTATCAGCACTAATATCTTATCTAAGTCCAGTTTAGGATACGATGGTACAGTGAAGCTCAAGCTTGGGTGGGCTATAAAGAACGAAGCGCTTGAAATTTAAAAAGAAGAGAATAAGCCTCAAGAAAATACCGTATCATGGTGAGTTTCTCTCTGATCTTTCTGTTCTATCTGGTCTTTTATCATTGCCCGATGACCCTAAAAAGCCTATAAAAAACAAATACATAAGAAAAAATATTTTACAAAAAAATCCTACAACAACTTTAATTGGTCGACACACCCTACATACCTTGCAAATCCTCCTCGCCTTGTAGCCTACTCTGCAATTTCCCTGTAGCTGCTCCTGAACCAATATTGCTTCAAAATCGAAAACCACAACCCTATGGAAACAATCCGACATCAGTTCAAATTCAATGACTCAACATATTATCAAATGAGTTAAGCTAAATTTCACTTGAATCAAACTAATTAAAATTAACAAATGGTCCTTTTGAGTGGTCATATTTTTTCTGAAATTGTCCCGCTCGAACACTGTTGCAATAATGGTAACTGAAAAGACATCTTTATCGCTAAAAAGGTCTCATTTCTTAAATTTATTTTTTCACAAAGATGACCATATTACCCTTTTAAAGAACAACCCAAACACCCTCAATCAATATCTTTCCCTACTTTAGAATCCAAACACCTCAACCCGCCTGATTATATTATATTTTCGCAACTGTATAAGTTCATTATAATATTCATGTATGCTTTTATGAGTAACCAGCCTCACCATGATCAGACTTGGAATAATGCCTTTTTAGAATCCCATTAGTTTAGCTTCATTATATACCTCATATGCCTATAAATAGCATACACCTTCATATAAAAGAACAAAAATTAGAATTTGTGGTTGATGGAAAATTCTAATACAAAAAAGCAAACTGTATATTTATCTTTTCATAGAACTACGATTATGCTAATGTGCATTTTTCCTCGTGTTTGATGACACCTCAATTCAATACATTTAAAAGAATCATTGATAATACAGATTGTGTACACGTCTATAGTTTTGTCATAAACTCAGAATTAAGTAAATATCAGTAAGAAAGAGGTAGCATTCTCTGACCTCTTTATCCATACGCGCCATAGTGTCTTCAATTGTCTTAAGAGTGCCTTCCAGCATCTCTAATTCTAAACCAAGGCCTGAAAAATAAAAAAAATAAGCTTACATAATTAATGGTAAAAATCTCAGTCGTCAAAGAAACAAAAACAATAAACCTACAGTGGGTCGGAACCTATTGCCTTCAACGGCCATCTCGCTGAAGTACTCGGCTGTTGAGGCAAGCTTTGGCACATGTATTCCTTTCCTCTTGAAAGGGAACATAAGCAAACACACACAAGCAGCAACCGCGTTCAGCAAACTGAGCTTGAACTCCGCCATCAGGCGTACCGGCTCTCATTGGAGACAAACCATCTGTAATAAAACATGACAGATAGTCCTATTAGATATTTTCTAAACCGCTCGTTATGGGTCTGTTCTATTTTATTGCCAAAATTATTTGATAAGCCCTAAAACTCAGCTAGTCCAAACACCCCTTAACCACCAAATGGCTTTTGGTCAAATGTTAATTTGTATTCCAGTCTAAAAATCAATAGGCCCTAAAGAAATTTGGTGTTAAAAATCTAAATTTGGCCCATTGACCTGCTAGATACACAACATAATGCATACGGACTCGTACTGTTATCGTAGCATGCAATCCGTAAACTCTATATCGTATCACATGTAACTCACCTTTACTATTCAAACAAAATGTAGGCTTCTCTTTTTCCAAACAACCAATCGCTTTTTCTCGTTCTGCTGCGAATCCACTTGAAACATCGGAACTGAAATATATAAATAAATGTTATAAGCAAAAGTGACAATACATGCCTTAATTATACAATCAGAAGTGTGTAACATCCTGACCTTTTCGACAGTCGTGAATCCATTTGAGTTGAGCTCATCCACCGTGGCTATGGTGACTTTTTTGGTAGCATACATGTTGCAGCACAAAATGAACCGAAATCAAATACACACTAATAAATTATCGACCCGTTTGACCTATTTAATCAATTTGCTTTTTAGCTAATTTTATTGGCTTTGGAATTTGGGGTAAGAGATAAACCACTCGGATCGACATAATCATGGAAACCTTAAATCAGCCATTTATTAGTTGAATAGTTTTGACACCCTTGTAGCACCTCAATCATATTTAAGCGCACATATTCATGGAGTCAATAACTCTAATTAGCAAACTGATAACCCAACATAATCGAATAAGACTGAAAAGATAATATATACCTTCAATTCGTAGCTAAAAAGGACGGTCACCGGTGGATTTTTTTGAAGCATTACTCCTCCTCCTCATCCTCCTCATCCTCCTGCAAAACAAAATTGAGATTAAGCCCAAGCCCAATTGAAACCCTAAACCATAGAAATCACAAAAAAAGTTAACTAACCCCTTTTATAAAACCAAAAAAATCATAAATCAATTCAATTAACCATCAAAATCATCCATTAAAACAGGAAAAACACTTGAAAATTCGAAATTAACAAAAACCCCAAACTGTAACAAACCCTAATTTTATGTGTAAGAAATAAGATTGAATTACCTTTTTTGTGTTTCTGGAAATGATTCCCCATCTCTAATAATATTGATTTGATTATCAGATCATGTTTGTGTATAATGGATTAATGGAATTAGGTTTGATCTGAATTCACTGAAGTTAGTGGTTTTTGATGAGTAATACAAAAAATAGTGGGGCGGTGGAAGAAGAGGGAGGGGAGACACGTGTTGAAACCGGGGAATATAAAAGGTGTTTAATGGGTGCATTAAAATCACCTCGGGGGAACGATCTTCCTCTTTAATATATATGGTATAATTGCAATTACCAACAGACATATTGCAACAACCTTAAAGAGTTTGCATTTTTGCAACATGTATAAAACGAGGTTTGCAATATGCGCTTTGCTGCGAAGCGTGAGTGATTAACTCTGAAACGGGCCGATAACTTAAAGGACTATTTTCGTAAATTGTTGATGAATTTTAAAAAAAAATAGTCTATGGGTTATTGTTCCGTTGCAAAGTTAGTCCTTAAGGACTAACTTTGCAACGCACCGATAAACCCATGGACTATTTTCGTACATTTTGGTTTTATTATTTTATTACTTCATTAGTCGTGTACATTGAAAGTGGTGAGGACTAATCTTTAATATTAAAGATACAATAAATGCATATACATATAAACGTTGTTTTGTTTTAGTAAACTAATTTTAAACGTGCATCATAAAAAGTAGGGGTGAGCACAAGAAACCGAAAAAACCGAAATCGAACCGAAAACCGAAAAAATCGACCGAAACTAGAAACCGATTGGTTCGGTTTTTAATTTTTCAAAATCCGAAAAATTTCGGTTCGGTTTCGGTTTTTGTTCAAAAACCGAACCGAACCGAACCAAACCAATTTTATAATAATATATAATTAATATAATATAAATAAATAAATGATAAATAAAAATTTTAAATTTATATTTATTTTATGAATGAAATTATTATAATATATATTATCTTAATGTTTATATATATATGTTTGTCGTGTACGTGTGTTTACTTGACAATATGTCGTTACAATGACAATGATCATACTATATGATGCATGTGTGTGTCGCTCATTAGTCATTTATATGTGTATAATTGTAAAAATTTGTGTAAATATTATTAGGCTCATATTGACAAAAAAATAATAATAACCAATTTTCTATGTAAAACAAGTTTATTAATATAAATTAGCAAAAATCAAATTTAAACGGTTTGAAACCGAAAAAACCAAAAAATCGAACCGTAAAACCGAGAAACCGAAAAACCGAACCGCCAAAAACCGAGCGGTTTCGGTATTTGGTTTTATAAAAACCAAATATTTCGGTTCGGTTTCGATTTTAACCAAAAACCGACCCAAACCGAACCGTGCACACCCCTAATAAAAAGATACATTAAATGCACATAAATAAATAAATGAACATAAATGAACGCATAATAAGGCATTCAACATAAATGAGCGAACACAACTTTTGTTCATATTAATTCATTTAACTAAACAAATGTAAAATGTCATTTATGTTCGTTCATTTAATAAATAAATGAACATAAAATAACTTTGTATAGAATGATTAATGAAATGTCTACTCAATGTTCAATTCCTTCACATGCCTACACAGTTAAAGTGATGCATTCATAACCATCTAGTTAGCCACCTTAAAAAGTTTATACTAGGTGGTATAATGAGGTTAGAGACCTCCAAGACATATTGGGCTTTACACCTTGTTGTTGTGAAATAAATAAGTGATATATTGCTGAATTGACGGTGATGATGTTGATGAGTATTACACAGTCTACAATGTTTCGTATATAATGTTAAGAGTAAAGTGCAAAAATCGTCTTTGTAGTATGTTCAACTTGAAGACACAGTCTCTAGCTTTCTGAAAGTACAAGTAATGTCCATGTGAGAAACTTTTGGTGCGAAAATCGTTCATGCCTCACAGTAAAATAACTATAATGCTCTTGCATTTAGTGGGACTTAGTCACATTTTCGTAGGCCTGAGCAAAATCAACATAAAACGAACATAACCGATAAACCTATCCGAACCGGGTCGAACTGAACCGAAACCTTATTCGGTTCGGATTTTGGTTTTATATAATTATGGTTTTCGATTTCGGTTTTGCTCGGTTCGGCTCGGTTCAGGTCAAAACCAAGAAAAATACACTAAACTATCTAAATCAGTTTCGTTAGGTTAACTTCGGTTCGGTTTCGGTTTTGCTAGGTTAACTTCGGTTCTGTTCTCGATTCATGTTTTCCTCACAAATCAGTTTTCGGTTCGGGTTTGACCCATTGCTCAGCCCTACATTTTTGTCATTTCATTTTAGGTCGGAAACAATATCCACACCGATAGTGTTCCACCACAGAGACGACCCTGCATTTTTTAGAATGTAAGGACTGCGTTTGCAATCTAGACATATCACATGGAGTATATTTGGCAATTATAGACATACACATTTAAGAAGTCATACGACGTCGTTTTTGACTTTATGCTACAGTTGTAACATTCCATATTTTCAGGTCTTTTATGACGTCATCTATTTTACTAATTATTATTTTTCTTTCTCGTACGCGTTTACTTTTATTTTTAATAGTTAAGTTAAATCGCGTAAGTTAAAAATTATCGTTTAGCGTAAACGGACACCAAACAAATAAATGTTTACATCAAGCAAGTGTTAAGTAATTATTTTGAGTATAATTATTAACTTTGTTCATTTTATTTTTATCGGATACGTAAAGTGTATACGTTTCGCGATAAATTGCGTTTAGGCACTCCCGGAACCACCAAAACTTTTCTACGCTTCAACAAATACCCACATTTATACCCAATACATAAAAACTACAAAAATATATCATGTATATCATATATATGCCGAATTTATGGCAATTGATACAAAGATATAAAGAAAATCTTACCATTTTGGTCAATGTACAACATAACTCATTAATGTCTAGCCATAACTTGTCTATTTGACCAAAGACTATGACCATGACCTTCCTTAATACCCTCACAATGTTTCCTTGACTAAGACTTGCACCATATATACATGTATCTACTAGTAAGAGAAGTCATACAAGCAAAACACTTAACCAAAAATCAATATTGTTCTCCATTTCCTCTCTTGCTAAGCTACGGCATCAAACACCCCTTTAACTCAATCCATACAAAATTTTATACAATCCTAATACACATCTATACACATTCCATCCAAGATATTCTAGAGGTGTTTCCAAAGCATTGGCAAACATTTCAAGTATTAATCAGACGTATAAGGAAGCTAGGGTTATATTAAGAAAACAAGTGGTTTTCTTGGTTATAATCTTGGTGTTATTAAAGTCTGAAACAAGGGGTTTAGCACTTAAGTGTCATCATCCTACATCATCTCCATTATGTTTATCCAAGCCCTTAACATTTTATTTTATGATAATTGCAATGTGATGATTATATAGTGAAATCACACCATTAGGATATGTTTAACCTTGTAAACAGTGGATATTCTTGGAAATAAAGTTTATTGAGCTTAATACACATATTGTATAGATGGTAATATAAAGTCATAAAGGAAGTAAAAGACTTGTACACTTTTGGTAAAGTTATAAAGTGTAAAAAATAAAAACAAGGTTAAAAAATATACTTAATAAAGTCACCCAAACTTTCTGTCCAAAAGTGTTTAAAAATATACTTATTTTATATTTTTCTAAGATAATACATTTCACGACGAATCCGAAAAGGCAAGAAACTTGTCAAACGGATTATTAACGAAAAAAGTTACTAAAAAACGAGTTATACGTTAATTAAACTTAGTTTATAAAAAACTTTTTTATAAAAATAATTCAAACATCTAGTTTAGTATTTTTAAACAAATAATACATAATTTTTAGGATTCTAAAAAGATAAGAATCGTAATTTTTCATTAATAACGAACTAGTTATGAATTTCCGAGTTTACGACAATTAATACTTTTATATAAACAAATTTATATAAAAGTTACTTTTCAAGACAAAAAGTTATATATTTGTAAACCTTCCATAAAATTATAGAACTTTCAATTACGATAATCGTGCTCGAAAGAATCCGTTAAAAACGAGCTAAACGAATAAAATACACATTTACGGGTTATATTACGACAACAAATACATTTTAAATAAAACACACGTCTTGATGTGAACATAAAAGTTACTGTGTCACACATAGTGTCAAAATATGGAAAAAATGTCCCAAATATATGATAACTCGTCCTAATACAAAAAGATGGCATAAGAAACGATAAAATCGAGTTTGAAAACGCAAAAGTTAGCTAGTATTACTTAAACGGTAATTATAAACTTTCACTTACTAAACTTAATTTAAAGCCCAAAACCATTAGTTTGGTGTATTGAGCTGATAAAGAAATATAGTGGTTTATCCAAAGTATATATTACAGGAGTTTTTCCATTGACGAGCATCCTTCGGTTTCTAAACGACGATTTGTTGGGGTTTTACTATTTAAAGTGTCCTAAGCTCCTCATCACGTCCACTACACGCCCTCTTAATTATGATAGCCCGAAACGATAGTATGTAGAACTATAACGATGCCCTAAAAAAAAATCACGTGTGTTTAGTACTTATACGACCTATATTGGATTAGGTTGCAATTCGATCGTAAAGCGAGACGCTTTTTCTATGTGAATACTTGGTTGATTACCAATCAACTCAAGTTGATTCGTAGCCCCATTATCTACTACTTGTTTTATTAAATTCGGGGGAGATTACTTTCTATTTTCTTTGACACAGGTGTTTTCAAAACTGTATGCTATTTCCCCTGATTAACAATATATGCCTAAGTAACCTTCAGCCACGTAAGTCCCCTTTTATCATAACCGTTAATTACCTGCGGTATACGCTAGTAGTATGGATAGATCTATCGGGACTGATCATCCCGTCTAGGCTGTGGCTTCTAGTTTACCATTGACCAATAAATTCGAAGAAAATTCGTAGGATGTTTGGCACATCTGTATTGAGAAATTCGTAGGATGTTTTTGTAACTCTTAACCGTTTGGGGCACAAACCTCGAGTACTGGTTTGATTACAGATTAATACGAAAAAGTTCGGTGTCAAGAGCTTAGCAATAATACAAAGTGTTGGGACTATCAATGTGTTTCATAGTCTACTATACATAAATCTTGTGTCCACGGTATAATTTCCTGATAAACCTATGAATTCACTTCAACAAAAATTTGTTGACGTTTTAACATGTTTTAATCTCAGGTGCTGAGGCATAAGCTTGGATGGGAGCCGTGACGGATATCTATTAGAGGGATTCTGATTTCTTAAATTCAAGAAACTTATGTCTTATAAAATCATTAATGTCATTTTATCAAAAACTATGGACCTAACGTGAAAACTCTGATCTTTTGTAATGACATTGAATGAATCTTATTTTTAACGTCCATTTAAGGTCGTTTTCTATATCTTTATTTTTGTACTTTGACGTAGCACCCCAATGTTACCATTCCACTGCTACCTGATTTTGGGGGTGTTACAACAGTAATATGAACAGTGCTACAGTACCCGGCCCACTGGGCTCCCATTCTGGGCCGGCCCATTTGTTTTTTTTAATACGCAATATAAAAAATTAAAAATTTAAAAAGTAATACTCAGCACAAAATAAAAATAAAAAAATTACAAAAATACTGATTTATTCAGATAAAAAAATATCCGATATATGAGGCCCAACACATAAGGCCATATTAAAAAAAAACTATTAAACATGAGACCAAAAATTACAAAAATTATATACGTCGTTTCATCGGGCTTTCATTTTTGGCCACTTTATTGAGCTCCCATTTTGAGCCGGCTCAATTGGTTTTTTTAGTAGGAAATAAAAAATAATAATAATAAAAAAAATTGTTGGCACAAAATAGGGGGAAAAATATATTACAAAAGTACATATCTATTCAGATAAAAAAATACCCGCGAAAATATCTTTGATATCTAATAACTTTAAAATAATCGACAGGGTCACAAACGTACAAATCTAGATTGCATTAACCGTTCCCGTTTTACACCACTAAAAAAAGCATATAGCCAAAAAAACATACTTTTAAACATAAAACCCAACACATAAGCCATATAAAAAAAACTATTAAATATGAAATCGAAAACATGAAGTTTTAAAAAAAAAGCCCCACAACTACGCGGGAAAAATAAACGGCCCGCAGGTAGAAAATAGTCACCGTTCAAAACGGCCCAAAGTAGAAGTCATCATCATCGTCCTGTGTTAGATTAGACCAAAACATCAAGAAGCACACGCCATTGATTCTCCCCATCCTTATCACACTTTCATTATATACGCTACAACAAAATAATTTGATTCAACCCAACCCAACAAACCCACACAAAAACCTAATCAAAAAACCATTCCTTAATTACTACTACCTTCACGGCGATCTTGTAATTTGGTTGGTAATTCTGCTATAGTTTAATGTCTGATTTTTTTATTTCACAAAAACAATCTTTGTTAAGGTTTATGATTTTTTGTCGGGTTGCTGTTGGACTTGTTTTACAGTTTTATTATATGGAACAAAGATGGAAGCTTTTGATTATGATGATGATGATCATCTTAATGTGTTTCTTTGTTGGTTCATCTGCTAGAGGTAATAAACTAATAATCATTTGTTATTATTGTTTTTATGTGAATTCTGATATTTGTGACATAATCAACTTATATAAACCGATACAAACACCCGCTAGGTTTTAAGGTTTATGTTGCAGGGAATATGAAAATTAGGCTGATGTTGTTTTGGATAAGGTGGGGAATAGGTTATGGTTGACTTTTATATACTTTGTGACATCCAACTTGTTT
>BQNB010076639.1:0-31099 GCA_026074375.1 Tanacetum coccineum
TAAAATAAGATGTTTTAACGTAACAAAAGTTTAGAAAAAGGATTCGTTAGCTAGAAAATCAAAACGTGTTGTTTTTAGGGTTTTAATAAAAAACACATGGGTTTGAGGATTCAAAGCTTCAAACAAGAGTTTATATATGATCTTAAGAGTATTATGAACATTCTAATACATAATATAAGCTTATGAAACAAGATCTTAGGCTTACTTGAGCTAAAATGGGTCGAAATGGGGATTTCGGGTTCGTACGCCTAATAATGACTTCAAGGCTTCATTTTTCTTGCTTCTTGGCTTCTATTATAAGCTTAGGGACTTCTCTTGATCTTCATTGGTCTGAGTTAGAACTCCATTGAAGAGTATATGAGTTTTTGAGATGTGGTTTGAAAAGGGTGTGGAGTTTGGCTTATATTTGAGACCCTTGTTGGCCAAGTTTTCTTAGGGATTAAGGGTTAATATCTGTAGTATGATGACTAAGGATGCCTAGTGATGAGTATGGGAGGCTATGATAGTAGCTAAGCAAGGTAAAAGGTGTTGAAGGGTGTTTGGAGGTCACAACTAAGGAAGGAGCAACAAGGAGGTGATGTAGCAAGCTTGGTGGCCAAGGAAAAGAATATAGGTGCTTGTAAGCTACTTGGCTGGCTGCTTGGTGAGTCATAGTGGTGCTTGGGTTTAAAAATGGGTCAAAATGGAGCAAAATGGGTCACGAGTTGGTTTAGGGCTCGATTTAGGGTTTTGGACTTTTAGATTGAGTTAGGGTTAGGGTTTAGGATAGCTTAAGGTTTAAGATTAGTGTTAGGACTGAGAGTAGGGCTTAGGATTAAGGTTTAGGGCTTAGTTTTAGGTTTAGGGTTTAGTTTTTAGTTGAAAGTGAAATTAGTGTTTAGGGTTTTATTTTTAGGGTTTAGGGTTTTAGATTAGGGTTTAGGATGAATTAAGGTTTAGTTTTAAGGTTTAAAAGTCATGCATTAAGTGCTTATACCTTGTACTAAAGTGGTAGTAAGAAACCAAAGTGATTTAGGAGGTAAAATGACTTTCTTGCATTATTAACTTGTACATTGAGCTTTAGAAAGTTGTAACTTGATTTAGGAGGGAAAAGATATTCAAATGTTATTCTATGATACTTGTACACATGCTTTAAAGGCTTGTACATTCATTTATATGTATACATTAATATAATTAGGGTTTTGATATAATTCGTTAACGTTTTAATGCTTGTTTTGATTTAACGTTTGAAGTTTTGTTATAATGGTTAATGTACTTGGTAAAATGTTATTAAGAATTTATACTTGCTCCATTATTAGGTGTGTACCATGATGTAAACATAGATAGAGATGCCATTGGTAGAGGTTGCGTGAGCTCATTTACTTTAGAGATGCAAGTTATGTTGCATAATGAGATAAAGCAAAAATTTCCCTGTAAAAGGTGGTATATATAATAGATGGATTATTAGTGTATCTAATTTAATAGATGGTATTTACATGTGAAAATTGCGGGTTGTTTAGGTATCCCTCTCTTAAATGAAATATCGTCCGCGATTTAGTTGGATGCCGGAGTGGTGTTTAAAAACAGATGTGTATATTTGATACGAATTTGATCTTCGCGTTCCCATGTAAATTCTGGTCCTCTTTTAGAGTTCCGTCTTACTTTGATTATAGGAATACGACTTTGTTTCAGTTGCTTGACTTATGGATCTATATTACTCCATAGTTCTTCTACGAAGTAGAGTTTTTCATTCTAGTCGAAGCTACTTTTATTGGAATGACAAGGGATTCATCAGATAACGCATTTTTTTGATTAGAAATGTGGAATGTAATGGTGTTACATTACTATGCTCTTTAGGGAAGCTCTGTTTGTAATGCCACTGGGCCAATCCATTCAAGGATTTTGAATGGTCCAATGTATCGGGGGTTAAGCTTTCCTCATTTTCTAAATCGGATGACACCTTTACGAGGTGATACTTTCAACATAACACGATCTCCAACTTGAAATTCTAAAGGCTTTTGTCTTATATTGGCATAACTTCTCTGTCGGTCTCTTACAGCTTGCAAGCGTTGTCGAATTTGCACTATCTTTTCAATGGTTTATGGATTATTTCTGTCATGTAAGTTAAACCTTCTACAATACTTCCGGGCCCATACAAACAGGTGATTTGCCACGTTCGACCATAAAAGAGTGCTCAAATGGTGCTGTCTTGATACTGCTATGGTATACTGTTATTGTATTAGAACTCTTTACCAATGGTAAGTGTCTTTCCCATCCTTTTCCAAAATCTATAACACAGGCTCGAAGCATGTCTTTGAGTGTTTGAATGGTCCTTTCACTTTGTCCATCAGTTTCGGGATGATATGCCGTACTCATGTCTAATTGAGTACCCAAAGCACTTTGTAATGATTGCCAGAATCTAGATGTGAAATGAATGTACACGAATCCGAAATGATGATATTGGGCACGCCTACCGGGAGGTCGATTTCTTTGATGTAAAACCTTGTAATGGTTTCCATACTATCTGTCTCTCGGGTAGGGATGAAGTGTGCGGATTTGGTAAGGCGATCGACAATGACCCAGATTGTGTCATGTCTGTTTGATGTTTTGGGTAGTTTTGTGATGAAATCTATTGTGATTCTTTCTCATTACCATATAGGAATCTTCGGTTGTACTAGTAAGCCGGATGGCTTCTGACATTCTGCCTTAACTCTAGAACATGTTAAACATTTGCCAACATATTCAGCGATGATTGCCGTGATCGTTAGGGCCACCAATAGAGTTTTTCTTAAAGATACTGATAAATATTGGACAGAACCTGGTGAATGGAATATTTTGAATTTATTGGGGGTCTCAAATGCATGATCAAGTTCCTTAGATTACCAAAGAGTGGTAACTAGCTTCAGTTCTTAAATATACCGAGTTAATCAGGACGTATTTCAAATGATTTTATCCATTCCTCGTAAGTTTTTAGCCTTGATGTTTTCTTCTTTGAGTGCTTCGGTTTGAGCTTTAAGAATTTGTGAGGGTAAGTTTGGATGAATGGTCATAACTAATGATCTAACTCGGAGTGGTTTGATTCGTTCCTTCCAGCTTAAGGCATATGCTATAACATTTGCCTTTCCAGGATGGGTAGCAAAATTTTCTCATTCGTAATTGCAAGCATTTCTAGCCAACGCGACGTTGTATCATGTTCAATTCTTTACTGATCAAGGATGTGCTGAGATATATATGTTCTGTAAAACCACAAGTTACATTTTGAAGCAAATACATATAGCGTCTCTAAATTTTAAGAGAGTATATACTCTCCTAATTCGAGATAATGAGTGGTTTAGTTTTCTTCATTTGGCTTTAGTTGTCGGGATGGAATATGCAATTAACTTCTCTCTTTTGCCATTAATACCTTCTCCCTGACCTTGTTGGGTGCATCACGTAAACTCAACAAAATCGTTCACTTTTCCTTTTTGGTATGGCTAAGATTGGAGGGGGGGCTTTTTCCAATGCTTCTATTTTTAGTAATTGGAAAGCCGACTCTTTGATCTTGCCCCAGATATACTTATTGTTTTTTTGGGTAAATTCAGCCAAGGAACTTTGCAATCTTCGAAAAAACTTTGTGAATCTCTGGTAGTAGCCGGCAAGTCTAGAATTTATACGTATTTATGTGGGTGTAGTTAAGTGATAGGTTCCAATTCTTGACTGCTTCAATCTATAGCAGGGTAATCATGAAGTCCTGATTTCAATTAAGTGTCCAAGAATATTGAACGATACGGGAATCAGGAAATCACTCGTGGGAAACTTGGCACTACACTTTATCTAAATCTTGAGTAATTCTTAGATTATTCTCAGATGATTTGTTGTGTTCTTCTTTCGTTACGAGGTTAGATAAGAATATATCGATGAACACATTTATTAAATTTATCCAAGTATGGTTTAAACACATGATTTATGAGATTTATGAATACAACAGGTACGTTAGTTAAACCAAATGGCATCACTTGAAATTCATAATGTCCGTATCTTGTTCCCTGTAATGCAGTCTTGGTTATCTTCATCCCTGACTCTTAGCTGAGGATAAATGATCTTTTGTCAATCTTTGAGTAAACTCAAATCCTTGAAGTTGGGTCAAATAATGGCCACTGATCCTGGGTAAAAGATCGGGGGTAACGGATTCTTTTAGTAAAGTTTATCAAACTCCGATAATCGATACACATTCTGAAAAGATCAGTATTTGTTTTTAAACAATTAAGTCTGGAGCTCCCCAAGGTGAAGTAATTGGTCGAACTAAAACCTTGGTTTTGCCATAATCTTGAAGTTGGTTAGATAGTTCCTGCATTTCTGAAGGAGCTAATCTATAAGGTGCTCGGGCTACAGGTGTCGCTCCTGGAATTAAATCGATTTGAAATTATACTTGAAGAACGGGAGGAAGGCCAGGTAGATCTTCAGGAAAAACTTTCGAGAATTCTCTGACTACCGGTATGTCTTCTAGTCATTTCTCGTCCGACTTCTTTTCTATTATTTGGGCTACGAAAACTTGACATCCCCTGGATATATACCTTTCGGTGTTTATACAGGATATGAGATTTAGTCGGGTTTTACTTCGGTCACCTCGAATGATTAATGTTTCACCATCGATGGGAATATGGACGACTTTCCTTTCATAGATGATCCTAGCATGATACTTGGATAACCAATCCATACCAATGACGACATCGAAACTACCGAGTTTAATTGACATAAGATCAATTTTGAAAGTTTGGTTTAACAAGGTCAGGATTGCACCCTGAATAACGGTGTTTGTGCTTACTAATTTTCCGTCAGCCATTTCGATATCATAAAAGGTATCTATTGTAATGGGTGAAATATTTAGCTTAGAGGCAAGAGATATAGATACAAAGCTTTTATCGGCTCCAGAATCAAATAATACTCTAGCTAGATGTTGGTTTAGAAGGAACATACCCGTGACTATGTTCGGGTTTTGATGAGCATTCCTATCCCTTAGCATGTAGGCTCTTCCCTGGGGCATTGTTGTTGGTGGTTATTTCGGAATTGAATTTGCATTAATGCCCTTTCTATCCACAGGGCATGACAAGTAACTTGTCACTGGTAGCAGATTGCATCAGTGGATGGCCCTTTGTTTTTGCAGTTCTTAGTCAGATGTGCCACCGTGTTATAAAGTTTACACTTAACAATGCAAGTGTTATCCCTAAATATTATATTTCACAACTAATAAGCAAACTCGAATAAGCCCTCAATAAGCTCTATGTGAGCCGGCTATAAGAAAGAAAAAAAAGAAAGAAAAGAGAACTTGGAAACTTAGATTAGAGAGAGAAAGTGGTGAGTTACAAATGTGAGAAATGCAAACCATACCCTCTCCATGTGTGGAGTGGGTTTCTTTTATTAACCTTAGCCATTTACTTTGGCACATGAGGCTTTTTACTTTGGGTTGGTTGGACTGAACTTAGCGTTGAGCACGAAACACAGGACAATATTAGATTACAATCCCAATCCTGTTGAAACCGATTAGACTATTACAATCAAGACAATTGTTTGACTTTATAAGACCAGATAAACATTCGTGTTGGACTTAACTATAATTAAGGATAACAATATCCCCCAATGTTGATGTCTCTTTCTTCAAATCCTACGTACCAACTGTGAAATTCTTGTAGGAGTTTCTTCTTTGATTTATCATTTTCTCCATGAGTGAAGATATGTCTTTTGACGTTTATTGCTTTGCCTTGTTTTGGTCTTATCTTGTTTGTATGGTTTGATCATTCATGCTTTATGATCTTGATATTGAGCCTTTATCTTTTGGATCTTTGAGTTCTTGAGATTGTTATCTTGCATCATTCTCTTGACTTTAATGCAATTTTGATTATGACTTTCTTGATAAACTTGTGCGCTTGACCATCACTGCTCATATTGTTACCATTCCTTGTTTGACATTGTGATTATAAGTCTAAAATTTTACTAAAATAGACTATTCTTTTATTGGACTTTGAGGCTCTTTGATGGTGGGGGAAGTTTAGAATCAACAGATCTTGATGTTGTACGGATTGACTTTGCAAAATGAGTATGGAGCATGCGGGTTTTTGAATCCGACTTCGATGCGAATGAGGCTGCAAAACGTCGTTAAACCTGAAATAAGACAGTTAGCTATTAAAGATTGAATATGGCTTGTCATTCTTCTTGAGTTCAGTTGCATTAAACCTCGGTTTCCCGTTTTATAGTATAATTTAACTATTACCTGTGATCAGTTAGATTTTATAGAATATCCTGTACAGAGTTGCCAGCTCATAGTGTAGGATCTTCATAACACAGATGTATTGGATCACCATGCTTGTAGTTCTCATTACTAGAATGTCTCAAAGCAGACAACACGATAAGAGTGAATCAGATAGTTACTTTCTTTCCTGATTTAGTCTTCAATTCATTTACTGGGAACAAAAATTGATATCCCAGTTATCACCAAGCTCGATTTAATTTTGAATCTTGTAAGTCACATGCAAGCGCTTGTTTGATGTTGGCTCAAGTAGGATTTCCATCTTCACTGTGTATTACTACGTATCACTCGGAGTTCTGGCCAAGATCTCATGGATTTACGTAGGGGAACTATTTGTTACAAAACTTGTGAAACTTTATGGGGTTTTAGCAAGAGTATATTGACATTGTGTCTATAATGAGATTTATAATATGAACTCTTCTGGCTCTTGACTCGATTTGTCACTTTGGTTTTAGTTAATAGGTGGCTTAGAGCTGTACTGCCACATATTCTATATTTAACAATCTCAGGTGAGATGTCAATAGATATACGTGTGTATCTCCGTGACCAAATGAGGACAAGTTTCTTTTGAGAGAAACTTGAATGGCTGGGAAGGGTTGTGCATTGCACTCATCTGGGTCCATGTAGGGACTTTCTTTATTTATCAGCATCATCATTGTGATTATGATAGATTATGTCTATTGAAACGGTTTTGCACTAAGTGTTGGAGGGAAGTTCTTTTTTTTCCCCCTTTATCAATTATATTTATTTTTCATTCTTCTGCCATTCATGATTACCAAGACGTCATTACTAATCTCCTTGTTGTGTTGTTCAAGTGTTAGCTCAATCTTTGTCGGCTATTCTTCCCTTATACACATTCGTCTCCATCCATACCTAAGAACTGCTATTTCTAACTATGGATTGTCCTTGGGTAGATCCCTCTTGTTCTGGTTGGATTGTAGGACTTATTCCTAACCTAACCACCTTATGACTTTAGAATCGTCGTGAAATTAATAGGTTGTTGGGTATGAGATCGAACCATAAAACTATTTTCTGACATTGTTATTCAATTTACCCCCCTACTTATGAGCTCTGAGATTAAAATTGTTTGCTAATGAGGAAAAGTTGCATTTAGAGTCTTAAAGATCCATTCTTTATATCGTATTTTATTTACAATTTTCTCCCCTTATTTTAAATAATAAACACTTAGTATTTGATTTACCAATTGATTAAAATTTTGACATGAAAAATTCCCATGGAGAAAAATTTACTAGATATTGATTTGAATTCATTTTACGGTTAGCTCCACTTAACAACAGTATATGTGGGATACCATATTTATTAAACTTGACATTACGGAATAATATAATTGATATGTCACCCAAATGTTGAAGACGGTGTGAGATGCCTTAGTGAAACAATGTATTTTAAATAAATTGTCATTATAAGTTTCCACTTTTTAATTTCACAAAATGTTTTGGATACATAAAATTGATATTTATGAGATGTATCCAACAACATTAAAAGGCTTATGTTTTAAAAAGGCTCCCCCTAAGAAATTTAATTCACATAAAATGACTTCTACGTAACAATTCTTTGAAAATTATTGAAGGAATGGGAGTTGAACATCAATTTTAACAAATACCACTTTTTATGGAAAATACACAAATTATTTTGTATACTATTTTGACATTTAAAAGTTCTTTTTGAAAAATTGTGTTCAACATTTTTAAAAACACATGATAGAAGACTTCTCTTCTATTTTTAGAGTAAGCGCACTAAAGCGTACACTTCCCTATTACATTCGGGGACCGAGTAATGCACTGCAAATTGTACATAAGTCATTAAGAAATATTTAGAAATGAACATGTTTTGAAAAGCATTTGTAACTCTTGCGATCGAACTTCATTTACACGACAGTGTCGATGTTAACTCAACAATTCTAGGTTACGTAAATGTTATCGATTCCAAATGAGACATGTCGAAAGATTTCTTTTTGGTATTTTTGAATTTTTTCTGATTTTATATTGTGTTTTTCTAGGTTTATATTTTTATATTTTATTTTTGTTGGATTTATTATTTTTGTATTTTCTTTTCAATTTTTTTTATAAATTTTAAAAATCAAAGAGAGAATAAAAATATTTACAAATTAAAGTTTCCATTAGCAGTGACAGTTGTAGCTAGAGTTGAAGTGGATGAAGTTGAATCAGGTTGTTGTTGACGTTTATTTGATGCATCAGTAGTAGTGACATCGGAAGACTTTAAAACAACTTTATTTTCTCCATTGAAATATTCGTCGAACAAAGGACGAATAGCAAAATCCAGCTTCATTGTCTTTGTTATGTATAGTGGCTTGTGAACTTCTGTTGACATTACGGGTGCGTGGCTGGAACCAATTTTGTTAAAACGTTGTTTGACATTGAGTTTGAGGCTTGAACTGTTGTACCAAAACGTCATTTGACATTAAGGTTCGAGGCTTGATCTGTTGTGACCAAACGTCATTTGACATTGAGGTTCAAGGCTTGATCTATTGTAATCAAACGTCATTTGATTGTATCATCAATCTGTGATTCACTTTGAATTGGTGTCTGGAGATATCAGCTTTTTCAGCAAACCTACTCTGAGAATTTACTTGTTGACATTTTATTATGGTACATGCACTTGAATCAAGCACTGTGTTTCCTTTTGAACATTGATTGATGTAACCTACACGTACTTCCAGAGTTTGTTTGACATTCTTGTTTATGTAGGATTCATACATTTGAACCATGTGGGGATTACTGTCAAAACTTGCTTGTCAAGAGTTGAATATAATGTCCTGTAGGTTCCACTTAAGACCAACAGATTTGAAAATTATTACTCGTGGGTTTCCACTAAGATCAGATCTAGGAGAGTTTCGCAATACACAAGGAAGTTTTATTAGGTGAAAAACTATGTCCTGTAAAGGATTTGCCTTCAGGTTTCTGAGTTGGACACTTTTGATCTAAGGGTTTGTTAATGTTTTACTGGGTTTATGGGATGAATCGTAGTTGTGAATTTAATTACCTTCGAGTTTTGTTATACAAGCATTTTTGATTTTCTTAAAAGTCACATTATGAACATGTAGACAATACCTAATTGTTTGATCTGAGAAAGAACTATAACTTTTAGAGTGTTCTGCTTTAGGAAGCGTTATCGTAAAGCGGACTATCTTAGATACAAGCAAACTCCTAGATGTTTGATTGTTGCTCCTAGGTTTTGGTTTGCTATCATCAGCAGTGCTTTAAAATCTAGCAGAAGTAGTCACACTAGTTATTGAGTTCCTATCTCTTTTTGTATCTTTTTCTTAGTTACATTAGATAGTGATTTTGAACCAGTCATTTGAACTAGATCTTGGCATGTTCTTAGAACTATTCCTAGTTGAGCTAGATGCAATCCATGTGCTCAGGTTCTTGCAAAGGCGGATTTTGATTTTCTTAGGCAAATAATGTTAAGTGACTGGTTTTAACAAATTGTTATTCACATCAACTTGGGAGGCAAACTGTTGTTTTGACATTTGAGCCCTTTTAGATTTAAACGTATTTGATTGTCTAACAACTGATTGGTTTCCTAGTGATGGTAAAACCGGTTTCCCCAAGACTGATGTTTTATCAAACTTTTTATCTACACTATTTCCTTTTAACTTCCTTAAGTCATTTTTTAAAGCAGCAATTGCAAAACCTTTTCTGATCTGAGCTTTTAATTTAGCATTAGTAGAAGCAATAGATGTGTCTGTTCTGTTGTCTTAGAATTCATAATTTTAATAGAATCATAAAATCTTTGTAATGCTGTTTCAAAGTCTCATTTTCCTTAGTAATTTAGCCACACTATGTTATAATGTGATGTTCATTGTTTCAAGTCACATAAATGTCCTTTCAATCTTGGCTGTTTACTTGTTTCAGTCAAAATTTGACATGTGCCCTGATTCTTAAGTTGATTTTGATATTTAAGTTCGAGAGCAATCAAATGATGCTTTATTTCTAAAAAAAACTTTTTGAAATTGGGCAATCTGTCTCTTTGGCAAAATATTTTCAGACTTGAGTGATTGTTTTGAGTATTCAGTTGTCTGGTTATAAGGTGATGGTATCAAGCATAGGACTTTAAACTTGATGTTTTAGGATTACGGGTCAACCCTAACCTTCATTTTATTGATTTCAGGTTGCTCTGTATGTTGTTGTCCGATAGTATACAGATATTTAATTTCAGCTGGCAGTTTGTACTTAGCAGTTGGCTCTTCGTCATATATGGGTCTGATATCTGCATCATCAACATCTGTATCATTCCCTGACCTACTGTTGTCGTCTTGCACTATTAAGTCTGTCCTAATGCTTTCCATGACAACCAGATCATTATCGACTGCTTTACCCGTATAAATCTTACTCTCTTGCGTCTGTATTTGTATTCTATCCACCCTTCTTTCATTCTGTTTTGTATGTGAGGTTTTTTAGAACGGCATTCTTAAACATTACCCATGGTGTTGGAGTAGTGCATATCTGAAGTGTTGGAACCTGGATTCTAGTGGATTCAACAAAGTAACGTGTCTGTATTTGACTGTCATAATCTAATGTAACTTTGAATGATGAACTTTTGGAAATGGGTTGTTTTCCACCCTAAAAGGCTGTCATTGATCCATCTTCTTGAAATTCATCTTTGTCAAGTTGCTTTTGTAGTTTATCTACTTGGAGGAGCATTGTTCTTGTGAAAGTATCAACATCTTGACCAAAGAGTGACGTGAATTCCCGTTTGAATCCATGTTCGATGCGAGTGCCTTTTGAGTCTCATTTGAAAGAAACTTGAGGTGTGATTGAAGAGATCAAAAACATGCCCATGACATCTTTCTTTTGCTTTTGACATCTTATATTTGATTGTATGCAATCTTTTGTTTCAGAATTCCAAGCTGTATTCCCTTTACTAATTTGATGGATGCGGTCTAATGAATTACTGTCTTCTTCTCAAAACAAGTAATTCTTGTATGGACATCTAAATAACTTTCGATGAATCAGCATTCAATGCTTGAGTTGGATTTGAATGATCTTCTTATGTTTGCATCAACTTCTTTTGTCTCAACACTTGTGGAGTTCGTTGTTGTTGTATTTTGTTTTGTATTTTTTATTTTTTGTGTTGATTGTGTTTTGTTTATTTTGTGTCTTTTGATATTTTGATTGTGATTTGATGATTTTGTTTTTGTGTTGTTTGTTTTTGAGTTTGTGTTTTTTTGTTTGGTAAGGTTTGTTTGTCTTTTGTTTGTTGTTGTTTTTTTGTTTATCTTTTGATATTGTTTGTTGTTTGTGCTTGAAGAATTATCTCAAGGCTGTAATTCCGAGGGTATCCATGTTAAAGATCATTGCATCGTTAATATGTTTAAAGCATCATATTCTTGTATTATTCTGCATTAAGCGCTTCTGATTTCTAAAACTGAAAGATTTTCAACGTTGTTCTGAGTTTTGTAGTGTAGTCTTGCAATCAGTCTGAGAGAAATTATTTGTTTGGTAAGATAATTTTCTAGTTATCAAGTCTTAAGAGAATGTTCTTTGAAGGGGGGGTAGGCATGTTACAAAACTTGTAAAGTTTCTATGAGAAACTTGAGTTGTGATTGAATTGCTCGAAGACTGTTTATACATTTAATTCTTGAAAGTTGTGTCTTCTCTTGAACTTTAGAAATTGAATACGAAGAAACTGTGTCATTCTGAAGAACACTTGATGTTTGAGTTGGCAAATTGGTATTCGTATTTGAACATTTTGATGTTGTGAATGGATATCGGATCTTAAGTAGGTAAAGTACTTGTTGTTGTGGATTAAAATCAATTAACGTTCACGGGATTTTACAAGTCTTTGATTAAAACCGAGAAAAGAATAGAATCTTTCATGGGATTTTACAAAATCAAGAAGTAACCGTGAAACAATGATTAATTATTGTTGAAATCGTTGTTGAAATTGAAGTACGTGAGCTTTTGTTGGTGAAAAATGAGCTTAAAATGATGAACGATGCACAAACGTTGAATTTTAAATGAGAAATGGTTGATTAAAACTCAAATAAGGACAAATGGTGCAATGACGATTCACTTTTGAGGACAAACGGGCTGAATTGAAAGAAGAAGGACTAACGGTGTAACTAACCTTCAACAATGAGGGTTAACATACAAAGAAGGAATAAAATGTGAATTTGTCATGAAAATCAGGGACCAAAAGTGTAAAATCGAAATTATTTGTATAAAACATACGTTCCCTACTATTTATATCTTCTTCTTCGTATGGAATTTATAGAAAATGTCCCGAATGATTTTTACTTCTTGTGAGCTCGTTTCTTTATCGTCGACAAAAACTAAATACACCACGATGATCTACAAGGGACCGCGATCGAGATGGTATAGGTTAAAAGACCCGCGATCAACCGTTACTCAAAAATGAAAAACTGAAACAACTCAAAACAAACGTGTTTAATTGCTAGATATTGTCATGTTTCGCTCAATGAAGCTAGAATACATGTTTCGCTCGAGTTAAAACAAATTTGGCAGAGTTTCATTCTATAAAATGTAATATTTCGCTTGATTGGTCCAACCTGTTTACATATTTCTTAATTTTTTCCTTTTTATTTTTTTTTATTTTTTTTTTTTTCGCTCAACGTTTACAACATATTTTTGGCTTATTATTTATTACTATTTCGCTTAAAAATAAACCCTGCATATTTCGCTTTGTACAGTCACAGAGTGTTGTCTTTTTGGTAAATACACAAAAACAGTTGTCCTTTTCGTTTCAGCTAATAAAAACTAATTGGGGGGGGGGGGGGGCATGGGGAATTTTTTTTTTTTTTTAATTTTTTTTTTTTTTGGGGGGGGTGTTCTTACCTTTTTTTTCCAAAAAAAAAAAAAAAATATAAACCGGTGTGGACCACAAGAGAGGATAATATGCTAAATCCAAAAAGCTAAAATAAGCTTGTTTAACCCAAAGAATAAGCACTCCAAAAAGCTAAAAAAAACTTGAAATAAGCTTGTATAAGCTGTAAAAACAAGTAAGCCACGAAAAAAATAACTCAAATAAGCTTGATAGTAAGCTTTTCAAAGTTGTTGAGGACCTTGCACCACAGATATACCATGAAGAAAAGCAAAACAGTATAAGCCTATGCTATCAGAAACCAACAATAACTTTGAAAAATCAAGAATTAGCTACGAATTGATAAGCATTTGAAGAAGTGACACGAATCAAGTAGTTTAATAACCATGTATTAAGTGCATAAAAACAAAAAAAAAACAAAAACAATACTACCAAACTATTTGTAAGAAGCACGTATTAATCTATCAATGTGTAGTAAATAACAATGGAATAAGTTGTAACAACTTTTGAATGCACTATTTTAAAAAATTGAGATAAACTTACTATTCTTTTTAGCCAAGAAAATGAAAGTATGAAAGGCAAATAGAAAACAATTCATGAAAACAAAGTGTATGTAAACAAAATTTTGAGTTTTTTTAAAACAGTTAAAAAAAAGACTAAGAAAGAAAATAAGCCAAAATAAGCTTTAACAAACTACCACAACATAATCGCTAAACCCACCTGTGGCGAGTGATACCAAATGTTATCCCTAAATATTATCTTTCACAACTAGTAAGCAAACTCGAATAAGCCCTCAATAAGCTCTATGTGAGCCGGCTATAAGAAAGAAAAAAAAGAAAGAAAAGAGAACTTGGAAACTTAGATTAGAGAGAGAAAGTGGCGAGTTACAAATATGAGAAATGCAACCAACACCCTCTCCATGTGTGGAGAGGGTTCTTTTATACCCTTAGCCATTTACTTGGCACATGGGCTTTTCTACTTGGGCCAGGCTTGGCTAAACTTGGGCTTTGAGCCCAAACACGGACACTATTGGATTACATGAAAGCCCGTTGACCCAACTAGCACTATTACAATATCATTATACCTAGTTTGACTTTATAAGACGATAACATTCTTGTTTGACTTAATATAATTAAGGCTAACAACAAGGTCCTGTGTGATGCAGAGTGCATTTCTTACACAAGGGACAGTTTCTAATATACCCATTATTTTCAATTGGGGTGGCAGCATAAGCCCTGAAGGTTTCCTGTCTTCTGTTCTGTTGTGGTTGGTGATTATTATAGCGGTTGTTGGTGTTGGTGTTACAGTAGTTGTTGTTATTATCGTTGCGGTAGTTGTTGTTGTTAAAAGTTCTTCTGTCGTCAAACTTTCATTTGTGATCACTTGATACTTACACCGGAGTGTGCTTTGTTACCTGATCCATTATGCCTCTGGGCTTTGTTAATGGTGCCTCTAGTGTTTGAGGTTTCGAGGCGCTAACTTTCCCTTTAATACTTTGATAGCAATCCCCTGATGAAAGCTTTTAAGTCATTTTTAGAATATGGCACTAGTGGGACACAAGGTTTGCTAAATTCTTCGAAATCTTTCACATATGCCTGAGATTCATACCCCTTACAGTCAGATGGTAAAATTGATCTTCCTTCTTTTGGACCTCAGTTTCGAGGATATTTTTTCTTTTCAAAAGTTTCTTAATTCAACCCAAGTAATCTTGTAAGTCTTCTTCTTTCCTAATAGGTTGGGCAAAAGTATTCCACAAGATGAGATTTTCAGTTAATGTACCATTAGCAAATGCACCTTGCGTCTTTGGTACTATTGCTACAAGGAAAAGATAATTTAGTTCTTTCAAACCAGCGGATAAGACCTATAGCGCCTTCCGCACTTAAAGTTGATAGGTTGGTAGCTCATTTCTCCTTTGTAGCTACATTGTCTTGCCACAAGAGTTTCTATGGTATGTTGATATTATCAGTATTTGACATGTTAGCGGCTTGTGTTCCTGTGTTGTGGTAAACACTGTCAGCAACTAGTTTCTGATGGCAGCTTGAGTCATAGGCGGGTGTTTAGATGTTGACATCCTTTTTGGGAGGGCATCTATAAACATAAGATAACACGTAATAAGAATGGATTATCACAAGTACTTAAAAATGATTAAGTGCAAAAATAAGATCATTGTAATATTAGGTGATATCGATATCATAGATAATTTCATTATCAAATATGTATCTATGATTTATTTAGAAAATCATGTATGATTCATAACGATGGATGACGGAGATGATGATTAATAGAAATTGTTTTAGATGGAATTATCGGTATTATGAAACAACAAGGTATTAAGGTTGACTTTGTATTATATCTGAAACAACTTGCCTTTGTATTGTAGCATAGTCAAATTTAACAAGTGTTGGTATTTATACACACAAATCTCGTGGTCTAGGTTAATAGCTATAAATAGTATCTAATCTAGTAGTTCGATGGTCATTTTGGCTATTCTTGAGTTTCATAGATTGCTTTCAGAATAGACTTTTACTTGTCTGCTTGGTGACCGGACTTGGGATTTCTTTGATGATTTTGTTCAGTATTAGCATCCTGAACGCGAGCCAGAGCAATCTTGTTGTTATCTCTCATTTGCTTTCTTTGAAGTTTAGCAATTCGAGCATGAGCCTTTTGGAGTTCAACTTCCAGATTTTCAAAATCTTATTGTATAATCACCTGACCTTTTCTGAGACCTTCTATTTTGTCTTCTATGTGCTCAATGCGGTCGAGAGAGAGTTCATCCAGATGTTTCTTTTTTTTTTTTTTCATTCAAGTTTTCCTCAATTTGCTCCTCGTGATGTTCCAGACTTGTCTTACGAGAGCTTTCTCTCATCTCAAATTCTTGAGGTAGGGCAGAATTAGAGGAGAATGATTGGTTATGGCCTTGTTTCTTAGGTGACAATAATTCCTCCGGAAGAAAGAATTCTTGAGGATTAAACATTGGAGATAGCATTGTAGATGGTGGCAAATGTTGGTGGTGGAATAGGTTTTCTTTAGCATAGTATGTATGCATGACCTTCATATAGGGGTCATCATGAAAAAGTGAAAGAATTGGTGAAACTATTGGAACTACACCAAATGAGTTATTTGAAGAGCTAGAATAAGTTTTTCTTGGTGAAGCTGGGACATAGTCCGGGGAAGACCAGAAAGTTAGAGGAAAAAGCATCCTCAATATCGGAAGATTGGTTGGTTGGGAGAGAACATCACTTGTTAACAACCACAGTATAAAATAACATGACGTGATTTATATAAGTGTATAATAGTTTTTGCTTCTTTACCATATATTTCAGGAAATAGTTGTGGCACAAAGGACTTTCTTGGATTGGAAAAATTAAGTGTTACAGTTAAGGTTTTAACTTGTTCTCTATAACCAGGGATCTTTATACAATCTATAACACCCCCATTTTTGACATATGCAGCGGAGATATATCTGGGGTATTATAAAATTCATTGTTACAACAGTCATAATCATAGAACCACAATACAAACAAATAAAAAACATTTCAAAAAAAGACGTTTTAAAAGATAAATTCTAATTCAATATTTCATCGCTAAGTTTTTAAAAAACAGAAGGTACCCAAATTCTACATGAAATCCTTTAAAGTTTGAATGATAAACAGTTTAGCCATCTTTAAGTTGTGCAACTCCGTTGGCCATAATGATGTTCACGTTACTGAGATAAACATGTTAAAAGGGGTTCAACAATGGTTGAGTGAAATTCTTTAGGGGTTTTAATAAACAAGTGTGAAATACAATTCAATTTTATTTTTTTTTAAAAAAAACAAGAGTGGGTTTGTTTTTTTGTGTTATACACCCATTAAGTGTTATAATTGCAATGAGTTCAATTATTATGGAAACAGGTATTATTGCGTCTAAGCTCATGCTCTCAATACTGACTATGTATATATCAATAATGATATTTATAAAGATAATGGGACCACGTGATAGGGATTTACCATATACCAAGAGTTTCAAAGTTAGTGCGTTTGGTTAACTTTCCGGCTTACACAAACGGGTTTCGTCTATCCAAATAGGCTTTTCATAATATTCGGTTTCAACTCGCAATTGATTAATGGTCCATGATGGTGGGGGTTCTTTGGCATAAAAACGACTTAAGACTAATTAGATGAAATAAATATTTCAGGATAGACTACATTTAGAAAACACTTGTATTGCATGGTTTATAGCATGTACTCCACCCTAACAGGTTTTGAAAGAGATGAATTTCAAAGTGGGGCTATGAACTCACCTTAAACGTATAAAGGATATCTGATTAATGGCAAAAGTATATAAGTGAAGTTATACGGCTTTGTCTCACGCAACTGGGTGATATGTCAAGTCTTAGTTTGTTAGTCTTATGTTTCAATTACTTCATATAGTTTAATGTTTATCTTTGATTTTATTATGGAAATATTGTTTCGTGTTTCGGCTATCATAATCAGAGCATGTAGAATAGTGTTAATGGAGCCTTGACTCTTTAAATCGTAAACCCAGCAAACTCGTCAAAACGAAAACTCAAATGAAACCCTTCATATGGAAATCCCCTAGTAATGTGATACGATAAGATTTTATGTTTCTTCAAATGTTGTTGTTAAATTCTGTTAAATTATACTAACGAATAATGGGTCGATTTATGATTAAATAAACGATAAATGTGTCGGGTTTTAATAAAATCAAGTCTTATAATATTAATATATATTTTTATAATTTATATAAAAGTATTATATTTTATATTTTAAGTTTGCAAATTTACAATATATACCCTTGGTTTATAAACTTTTACAAATTTAGTCACTTTATGGAATTAATTTTAAACCTTTAACTTGAAACTTGGAAAAATAGGTCCTTATAGTTATAACTTTATAATAATGACATTTTTAGCCCCTTTAATTATAAATTTTAGAAAGTTACGATTTATACCCCTATGCATGGAAATATTTGCAAAAAAGTCAAAAAGCCATGAACGATTATTTTTAGATTCCCAATTATATTTTCAGTTATCGCTTATTTGAATAAGCTAAAATAAGATTTCTAATGTAACAAAAGTTTAGAAATAAGGATTACGTTAGCTAGAAATTTCAAACTGGTCGTATTTTGGGTTTTAATACAAAAACATCGGTTGAGAGTTTAAGCTTCATACAGAGTTCATATATGATCTCAAGGAGTATTTATGAAACATATAATTCAGATTATTAGTTTTTGGAACAAGAACATCTTAAGGCTACTTGAGCTAAAAATGGGGTCGAAATAGGTTTTTTTATGACTCTGTTCGCCTAGGAATGGCTTCAAGACTTTGTTTTTCTTGATTTTTGGTTCTATTATGGTTAGGGGACTTCTCTTGACTTCTATTGCTGCTAGGGAATGGTTTGAAAACCATTTAAGTGTGTGAGTTGGAGTTTGAGGGATGATTTGAAATGGTGCTTGGTCGTGTATTTATAGGATGATACAGACCCTTTATTGCCTAAGTGTACTTGGTGTAATGGGATATATAGGGCTAGAGTAGTGAGTGTAAAGGCTAGGAGGAGTGGAGTATTATAAGTAGAATTAGTTTTGAGTTGTGGAGGGTGTTTGGAGGCACGGCTATAAGGAAGGGTGACTATGGAGGTGACAAACCACCTTGGTGGCCAAAGTATAATTAGCAAGGAGGTGAATGGAGGTGCTTGCTAGGATGCTTGGTGACATAAGGGTGATGTCTTAGACGGTGCAATGTATTTCTTGAGGGAATCCCTGTTAAAGATAATTGACATCGTAAATGATTGAGCTTTTTATCTTGTATAATTTCTGCATACGCGCTTTGATTTATGAATGAAAGCATTTCAAAAGTTGTTTTGAGTTTTGTCAGAGTAGTCTGGCAACTCACAGTCTGAGAAAAATTTTGTTTGGTAAGATGAGTTGTCTAGAAAATCACAAGTCTTGAGAAATGTTCTCTTGAATTATAGGCACGGTATCATATATCTCTTGTAAGTTTTATGAGAAACTTGAGTTGTGACTGAATTGCTCGAAGACTGTTCATGCATTTAATTCTTGAAAGTTGTGTCTTCTCTTGAACTTTAGAAATTGTACACAAAAAAACTGTGTCATTTTGAAGAACACTTGATGTTTGAGTTGGCAAATTGGTATTCGTATTTGACATTTTGATGTTGTGAATGGATATCGGATCTTAAGCAGGTAAAGTGCTTGTTGTTGTGGATTAAAATCAATTAACGTTCACGGATTTTATAAGTCTTTGATTAAAACGAGAAAATAATAGAATCTTTCGCGGGATTTTACAAAATCAAGAAGTAATCGTGAAACAATGATTAATTGTTGTTGAAATCGTTGTTGAAATTGAAGTACATGAGCCTTTGTTGGTGAAAAATGAGCTTAAAATGATGAACGATGCACAAACGTTGAATTTTAAATGAGAAATGTGTTAGGATTATGAAAAAGACTCGGTCACCCCCGTGTATTGTTTAGTATAGACGAGATCGTAGTCAGCATGTAAGCGGTTTAACTTCAGTATTGGGCGGGTCTTTTACCCAAGTGTTAGGCCATACCCAAGCCCATAGAGCTCATAAACAATTTATATAAAAACCTTTCCAGGCATGGGGAAGCGGTTGGCTTGTTCATTTTTAATTAATAATTGTCTTGCACTTTCTCTCTCTAGAAATATCTTCTTTCTCTCTCTAAGGATTAAGTAGCCAATCCATCATTTTTTCTCTTGCTTGTGTTTGATATATGTTATACAATTGGTATCAGAGTCTTCTTTGGGGATGATTAGCTAGTTTTGTGGTGAGTTTCCTTGGTTAGTTTAGATCAAAATCTTGGGTTTTTGAAGGTTTATGGTCTTATTCTTGACACTCTTTGATTCTCATGTTTGTGATGTTAAAGTTAGTGTGTTTATAGTTGTTATAACCTTCTAGGACCAAGTTGTGCAAAAGAAACCAAGTGAAAACGTTCAAAAGGGTGATTTTTAGGTGTTTTTAGGTGAAAAGGTTTGTATGTTCGTCGTTGCGTTTTGACCTTCTGAGACATTCTTCGTTGCGTTTTGGTGAAGAAAGTACATTGCGTTTTGGTCGTTGCGTTTTGACATTAAGGTTGCGTTTTGGTGATTGCGTTTTGACTACAGGTTGCGTTTTGAAGACTTTCGTTGCGTTTTGACTAGGGGAGACTCTGCCCAATTTTTTAATTGGTTGCGTTTTGATCAAGTATCTTCAGACCTCATTGCATTTTGAATCTCAAGTCTCAAAGATTCCATTGCGTTTCTCCTTGTGGGGGGGTAACTTTTTTTAGGCGTTTTTTTTTTTTCCACCCACCCCCCCCCCCACCTTTGGGGGGCGCTTTGATCAAAACTCAAGACTCGTCATTGCGTTTTGACAATTATACACTGCGTTTTGATTCATATTGGTTGCGTTTTGATCAAAACTCAAGACTCTTCATTGCGTTTTGACGATTATTCACTGCGTTTTGACAAAACTTCACCGCTTTTTGCCTAAGTTTCATTATCAACATTAAGTTAACATTAATTCATCCAAACAAATCATAAATCAAAACACATATCTATATTACAACAAACACTCATCACTTTTACTATAATCACTATTAATTGACGAGCAACTTAATTCATATCACAAGTATCTCTATGGCTAAATCTTTAGAGGGAATGAAATGTGCGGTTCTGTTACCCGACCTACCTATGCTTTGATAAGGCTGAATTTGCGTCAATGGGCACAACTTATTCGTTTATACTGTCGAGGTAAGGAGATATGGCGGTAAACTCTTTTAATAGTCAATTGATGATTGGACCATTTCAGATGGGGACCACGCGAGCAATTGTTGTTGAAGGAACTGAAGGTACACTCAATCTGGGTCCTGAACGACCTCGAGTTTATTTGGATCTGTCATAGGATGAGAAGGATAGGTACAATGCTGACATCCGGCAACTAATCATATACTTCATGGGTCTACCAAAAGATATCTATTCACTCATTAATCATTACACTGATGCAAAGGACATATGAGACAATGTGAAAATGCTTTTGGAAGGATCAGAATTAACAAAAGAAGACCGCGAATCACAACTGTATGATGACTTTGAACACTTTCGTCAGAACAAAGGAGAAACCATTCACAACTACTATGTCTGGTTTGCAAGCTCATTAATGACATGCGAAACATCAAGATGACAATGTCAAAAATACAGTTGAACTCAAAGTTTGTGAATAGCATGCTGCCTGAATGGGGTAGATTTGTTACAGCTGTGAAACTTAACAAAGGCTTGAAGGATTCAAACTTTGATCAACTATATGCTTACCTAAAGCAACACGAGGTACATGCATCGAGAATAAGATGATGTTGGGTTCGTCTCAACATGACAGTTGATCTCTTGCATTGATGTCAAATGTTTAACCTCAACATTATCATCCTCAGTCATCAACAAATCCACCTGCTTATAGTATCATCATCAACATTTGCTGACTCCTCACAATCTGATTTGGGGGACTTTCTCAAAACTGACAACCTATCGAGAACTTAACCAACACGCTTGCCTTACTCACCCAGTCATTAAAAACCTTCCTTCCTCAAACAAACAATCAATAGAACCTAATCGAACACAAATATCAAGCTACAGTTACTAGGACGGCAGGGTTGTGGTTCAGAATGTTCAGGGTCGACAGAATAGAGGACAGGGTAACAATGCACGGGGTGCAGGGCAGTTGGTTATGAAGTGCACTGAACAGAGTGGGGATGCTAATCCGGGGCAAGCTAGGCAGGGTTAAGTGCTACAACTGCATTGGGGTAGGCCACATTTGCAAGGAATGCACTCAACCCAAGGCTCCAACAGAATCAGAATACTTCAAAGACAAGATGTTGCTGATGCAAGCTTAAGAGAATAGGGCAGTCTTGGAAGAAGAGCTGTGTGTTGTTCCTAGATGGTGGGCAGGACAATGTATTGATGATGATGTGGATGTGAACCTTGTTCAAGACTTTAGCTCTCAACGTGGATAATGTTGTTTCAAGCTCGATGACTGTTGATGCGTATGTTCTATGTTGATGAGGCTCTACGCAACTAACCTTTCTGTTCATGGGCTAATATATCTTCTACTGTCCAGTTCGTGATGAAGACGGTCCGTCTATATTGATTTGAACGTCCTATTGAGGTACATGACATATCACTATCAAGATGTGTTTATGATCATCATGAAGAAACGAGATTGCTCGACGATGTTCAAACCTTAACAATGTTGTTAAATCACATTGCCAGGGGGGGAATTTTATACGTTGTGATAGTTAATATGACTCTTATGATCAGTATGAAAGGAAGCGTTGTGCCGGTTGTACAAAAATAATGAATTATGGTACCAAATGATGCATATGTGATGATTGATAAATGATCGTGCATAAAATCCTGGTTTCCTATCTGTCTCTCATTACAACACCGGAATAAAGTAGTAATAATTTGTTAAATGCTGAACTGCCACATATAAGGAAACAAGTGGATACTGTATGGAAAGGACGGGCCAGGTTTGAATTAAATAAACGGGAACAAAATATTGTTGTTGCATACTAAGGTTAGTTATTTATGACCAGTAATATTAAGGTAGAGATTTTGAAAAAGGAAAACTTCATTCTGTAATATTGCAACTTGCATCTACCATCCAACATAAATCAGTTTATTGGTTAGATGAAGTTACATCTTGAAAAAGGTTTTTAATCAGAAAGCAAAAACAAATACCTTGAAGAATTTTTGGAATTAAAGGCTTTAAATAGATTTGGTCGAGGATAAATTTTTCAAACAGGGTAGTCTATTCAAACAGTTCACATGATGTGTAAACGAGGTCATATTATGATGAAGTGAATAAAGTAAGCCTTTGGCCTACAAGAAACCCCTATGTCTACATGTGCAAGCAGTTCCCAGCTTGCCCATGTATAGTCGGTCATGTAATTGTAAATACCATCATGCACCGGGCCGTAGTACGATGACTGTGAGGAGACCCTGAAACAATCTGAAATTTCTAGGAAGTAAATGCACGATAAAATGAAAGCTAATGGAATGTGTGGATAATCATGGTCAATATTTCACCGCATAATTACTCAAAGAGATTTTTTAGCGACCTTCACCACCACAGAAACAAAACTGACCTCGGAATAATCTATTTTTGGTCTCAAGATATAGTTATATGAAAGCTGAAGCTCTCAAAAGCAAAAACTCAGACTATCAAAGCGTTGGGATGTGTTTCCTCCAAATTACACCCGCAAACGCTTGTCCCCAGAGTGCTTCCAACCAAAAGTCAAGTGAAAATCAACATTTTTACACTTAGATAACTTTTTTCCGAATTTGAGAAAACCTGTAAAAAGAGAATCACACCAACTGGGATCACTGAAGGGGAAAGGGGTTTTGAACAAACCAAGACATGTTACCTCACGGAGGTCATTCCATTTTTCAAAACTCTTCAAGAACATTTTTGAGGGCTTTCAAAAAGATCTACAAAGAAGTTAAGAAATGAAGTGATGCCTTTGATGAGTTGGAAGCTTGAAATGACCAAAGGTTTTGTTGATAGGAACATGATGCGATTGAACGGAAAAACCTTCTTTCTCGGAACTCATGATACTATAATTGCTGATTGATTTTTAAAGGAAGTGTTTTAAGTTGCATCGATTCTGAGCTTAATGTCATCTAGATATTATAAAATGCATAGGCTCATAATGTTGTCAAAAACACCGTTGTCTGGAACTTGTGAGCAGTGTTTTATAATTTACTTGGTAGATAACCATAAGGATCAATATAATGAACTTTTAACAAAAAAAAAAAAAAAAAAAACCCTGTTTTTTTTTTTTCTTTAATCTTGAGGTAAATCAACCTGAACTAACAGTTAAAAAAGTATCAAAACCTTAAAGATAGTTTTCAGATTAAATCGTCGTCATCGGTAAATGATCTCTGATTTTAATGTTTTTGTGATCGGTCAAAATGAAAAGCTTCACTTCAAGGAAAAGGCAAGTCATCCAAAGATGAAAATGCAAATATCTCTACTTAAGGAGATCAGTAGTCGTACACTAGGACGAAACACTTGATTTTTAGGGACCCAAGTTTCAGATCTCCACAATTAACTGAAAAAGGTTAATGGTCTTCAAAGAAACACAAAATGAGATTTTAGGGCGAAATGCCCAAGATAGCGCACGACAAAGGGTGAAAAAATATTGTTTGATTCCGATCAAGATTAGCGGCTAAGCATACAGAACAGATAACAGCCCTTAAAAATGAAAATGAGAGTCTGAAGGTCCAACAAAAGAATACGGTCTCATGTGTCACTACAAATCAGGTTAAACCAAACGTACTTGCACCAGGAAAGTATGCTAGTAATGTTGAACCTATTCCCCCTGCAATGGAAACAATAGGAAAGTTCTATCTAGTTTATCTAGGCATTTAAGGAAAGTGTAGATACACTTCGCGAAATTGTGGAAGAAGCCAAAGTTGAAAAAGACCTTTAGATGGATCACTTGCATTTGCTTGTTTATACTAAGCACTATCAGGAATATTAGAATATGTGTTTGGCTCTGTCCAAAGGTCTACAATCAACATTTGGTTAAGAAGCATGCCACACAACCCTTGGATTAAGCCATGTTTACATTTGAGGACTAAATTACAACATCAAGTAGTACTACATACAAACCATGTAGAGCCAATGCACACTCAGAAGTCTAATGTCCCCCCCCCCTTTTTTTGGTTTTTATTTTGGGGGGGGTCCTCCTTCTACAGGAGTAAACGGTTGCACTGATGCTAGCCGATCTCAGACTAGGAGCATACTCAAAGTAAACTTAGGATCTCGCCAGCTAAAAGTGAAGCTTAAAGAAAGTAGAAGGACCACCTTAGGACAATTAGAATCCAGTCTAAAAACCACGAATCGTGTTGATTCCTGTATTAGGCTCTGTGGTACTGTATTTAATTCGAATTCTTAATTCTGTGTGCCAAACATGTAACAAATGTTTATTTTCAGCTAATCATGGTAATGTGTGTGGTTACTTTTGCATCTGTGAATGGCATCCCCCAATGTTAAATATGTATGTGAGTCATGATAGGCAAGTTTGGAAACTAACGCAGTTACCACAAATTTTGGGAAACCTAAGCAAGTCATAACAAATTTGGAAACCCAACTGGCAAAACCACTTAACAATGTCGGTATCAATGGAGGAACCCACAGGAAGAACATTCACATAATGTGACCAGTGCCCTTTTAACTAGGTTCACTAAACTTACTGGAATGTCTGCCATTGATGTGCTATCCAATCGGAACCCAACCAACCTTTGGGGATACTATTTTCACAAACTCTATATCTTCGTCTATTTTCATGCAGTTCATTAAATAATCGTCTCTTTGGTATTTGGACTAAGGATGACTCAAAACATATGTGGGGGTCGCTCCAAGGCTCATGGTTTTTTGTGAAAAAGTTATCGGGACGTTAGATTCAGGAATGTCAATTGGTGCTATATGGGTTATGGAGATTATGTCCTTGGTAATAGAGTAAGATCCAGGTATACTTCGTTGGAAGGACATGGGGCATAATTTATGTTTCTTTTGGTTGGTCAATTTTGTGTTTCGGATATAGATGTTGCTTTCAAAAAGCATTCTTGTTATGTTTGTGATACGGATGGTGTTGAATTACTTAAAGGTTCCCGTGGTTCTAATTTATACACTATCTCTGTTAAAGACATGATGAAGCCCTCCCCAATTTGCTTGCTATCCAAAGCCTCCAAGCATAAATCATGGTTATGGCATCGGCGTTTAAATCACTTGAACTTCGGTACCATAAATGATCTTGCGAGAAAAGACCTTGTCAGAGGATTACCTAGATCGAAGTTTGAAAAAGATCATCTTTGTTATGCATGCTAATTAGGAAAGAGCAAAAAGCATACCCAGACACCCAAAACTGAAAACACCAATTTGGAAGTTTTAAACACCCTTCATATGGATTTATGTGGACCGATGCGTGTGCAAACTATTAATGGGAAGAAATACATCTTGGTAATCATCGATGATTACTCTCGGTTTACGTGGGTCAAGTTTTTGAGATCAAATGATGAAACTCCAACGGTTGTTATCAAATTTCTGAAGCAAATACAAGTCGGTCTTAACAAAACTGTCAGATTCATCCGCTCCTCGACAAATGGAACTAAATTTGTCAACAAGACTCTGTTTGAATTGAACTTGAAAAGCGTTGGAATCTTTCACCAAAAGACAGTGCCAAGGACTCCAACAGCAGAACGGCGTTGTCGAAAGACGGAACCGAACTCTTGTCGAGGCAGCTCGGACAATGCTAATCTTCTCAAAGGCACCGATGTTTCTTTGGGTCTGGAAGCTGTGGCTACTGCCTGTTACACCCAAAACCGTTCCCTTTAATTAATAACACATGTCACGACAAAACCCCATATGAGTTAGTACACAATAAGAAGCCTGATCCCACATTTTTTTGGGTCTTTGGTGCTCTTTGTTACCCTACAAATGACAACGAGAATCTTGGAAAACTACAACTAAGGGCTGGTATTAGAATTTTCCATTGTTATGCACCGAGCAGAAAAGGTTTAAGAATCTACAAACAAAAGGAACCCGACAAATCATGGAAACTATTCACGTTCAATTCGATGAGCTGACTGAGCATATGGCTCCTGTACAATCCAGTCTAAGACCCGTTTGTCTTTATTTATTTTTTTTTTTTTTTTTTTTATTTTTTTTCCTAAATGTTTGACGCCTGGACCTATCAGTTCAGGGCTAGTACCCATTCCTTTTTTTTATGTCCTGCTATTTCCATTTGTTCCTCCCAAAATAAAGAATTGGAGATGTTATTTTTCAAAACCATGTTTGATGAATATTTGTAATCAGGGTATCAGTCAGGTTCCTATTTACTGTAGCACAAGACCCGGTCATACCTTAGGTCATCCGTGGTCTATTGACTATTGATCTCAACGCACCATCGGAAAGTCATAACATATCACCACTGGGATCAATCTTCCTCGTCGGCAACTCATGGTGTAGCAGGTCGAGCAATATTGAGAAGTTAAATCCATTTGTGCAGCTGGATACGAACCATTTGTTTATGTGTTCGGCCGCAGACCTGTAATCTGAAGCGTCATCTTCGAGGGAATAACCGTACATGTATCCCAACCTAACCACTCTAACTAATGACAATATCGGAAATGGTATCGATTCCATCCTCTTAATAAACATTATTGGGGATATCCCTCGACGTATCTACTAGGAAACAGCTTGCTATAGATGCTTTGTGGTGTTTCTACAATTCCATATTATCCAAAGTCGAACCGAAAAACTTCACATCTGCAGTTACTGAAGACTATTGGTTTCAAGCCATGCAAGAAGAAATTCATGAATTTGATCGACTGGACGTATGGGAATTAGTACCACCTCCAGACAATGCCAATTGTTTATGCTCTCAGAAGGTGATTTTATTAGGTGAAGCTTGACGGAGTATGGTATGTGTTGAAAGGGGAACAAAGGAATGTCTTGTAGCAAAAAGGATTTCGTCAAGAAGATGGGTCTAGTTTTTGAAGAATTCTTCGCCACCGGTTGCTCGTTTGAAGCAATCAGGATATTCATTGCCAATGCCGCCAGCAAAAAACATGACAGTTTAATCAAATGGACGTGAAAACTGGCATTCTTAAATGGCCAGCTTCAAGAAGAAGTCTATGTTACACCATCCAGAATGCTTTGTTGACCCATAACGTCCAATCCATTCTATCGTCTGAAGAAAGCACTTTAGGTTATATCAGGCTCCCATGGCATGGTTATGGACACACTTTGTCAAAGTTTCTTCTGGAACAAGGATTCTTCCAAGGGTGTCATCGATCCCGACTTGTTCATTTCGGAAATAGGCAAACCACTCATTCACTATTCAAATATATGGTTGATGATTATATATTTGCTCGACCGACCCCAAAGGATGTGGACCGTTTTTCTAATGAAATGAGTTCTAAATTTCAAATGTCGATGATGGGTTCAAATATCATTTTTATTAGGCTTTACAAATTTCTCAAATCCTTGAGGCATTTTCATTTTAATCAATCTAAATATGCCAATGAGGATTTAAAGAAACATTTGATCATTATAAAAGTGAACCTGTTGACACTCATATGGTGGAGCGAACCAAACTGGATAAGACTCTTAGGGACACTGTTGACAGACCAATATAAACAACATGTTTTGGTCCTGTTGTACCTCACAGACAGTAGAACCTGACCTAGTATTTGCTATGTGCAATGTGTCTTTGGTATCCCGAAAAGTCACCGCCATGGCAATTACAGCATCCGCAGACGATTCATGCAAGTTTAGGACACTCTCAGCAAGTACATATGGCAGATGCTCAGTTCCTTGGTGATAAGTTAGTTAGCTGGTAATAAATGAAGCAAACTGTTCGTTAATCTCGTCTTACTAGAGGACTGAAACATCGGCGATGTCTGGTTGCTATGACCAAATAATATGGATGAGGTATCAATATAGGGACTATGGCTTTGCTTACAATCGCATCCCTCTGTACTGTGACAAACAATGAGTGCCATAGCTCTTTGCTGCACACAACGTTTCAGCATCAAACGTATATAACACATAGAGTTAAGAACTTTCAATAGAGACACACGTGGAAAAAGGGTGGTTTGAGTTGTATTTCTTGAGGACAGAGATCAACTGGCGGATATATTCACTAAGGCGCTGCCTAGAGAACGATTTGAATTCATTCAGCCCAAGGCTTGGATAAAGTGTATGAAGCCGGAGTCACTCAAACTCTTTCAGGTTAATTCAGGATGAGTAAGGATTAGCGTCAAGTATCCTATGTACTAGATGTACATACTTAACCCAAAAATATAAATCAAAATATAAAACCATCGAAAATCCATTAAAAATTAGAAAATGGAAATACCAAAATAGTTTTCTTCAAGACATGTCTTACGTTTATCGATAACCATTTTACGGGCCTAGATAAATGTCATTTCAAATAATGACAAAGGTCTTTAATGAAGCTCGAATGAAGTTTAAACCTTTCAAACATGTCTTAATGGGCTTGCAGTTATTTCAGAATGCTTCCACCGGCTTTCAAATGAGGAAAGCACGTCGTCCAGAAAGCGATTGTTCATACAACGGGTGATAAGTTCTCCGGGAATAGATTACTTTTTTCTTGCAACCTCCGATCTCAATGTACGCATTCAGTTGAATTATTTCTTGATTAAGATGAGAGTCTTCTTTTATCCTCATAATTTTTCTGTCTATGACTCTTTAGAAAATTATTGGATCTCACGTGGTGGTTTAAAGCGGTTTTTGACAAGTAATCAGACTTGGTTTTTCATAAATCTGACACTCAATCAACGTCTACAACTCTTTAAATATAAAATGGGTCATTGATTGAGGGGGAGAGTGGTTTTCAAATTTATGACATCTTTTTCAGGATTTTTGTAACTAACAGGTTATCGGTATAGGGGGAGTTAATACTAGTGTTAACGTAAAAAGGTCCTCAATTGTGTCTAATTATATGCATTGTCTAGGGTCTTTGTGCTATTGCTACTTGCAATCACTGGTTCATTATTGTGAAGGTTTATAATATACCAACTTGTGTAATTTCATCAATAGTTACTCAATCAATTAGTTGCTATGTGTCCTACATCGATAAAGAAATATGAATAGTGAGGGACCATTGGTGTAATGTATCTTACAATGGATAAGAAATTATGAAAGAGAGGGGCTTTTTTAGCCAACTGTTTGAAAGTGTAAACTTGGATTCAAAAGGGGATGATGGTCTTGGGACTTGGTCAAATTATCACAAAATCTAGTCAAAACCTTCGACCTTTCTCTGTCAAACTCTTGGTTGCGTTTTGATTAAAGCTGAGATTTATAGTGCATTCTTCGCTTAGGATTCTCGTGTGATTTACCTGTCGAATCAAGGGTTAGTGATTTGTTAATGAGTTTACGTTTACTTATTGTACTAGATGCATCTGTTCTATGCTTGATTGATTTCCCTCATCCTCAAGAATAAGTTCATGTTGCGATTTGATAAAAGTTCATGGTTGCGTTTTAGAGTTCGAGGGCTAAAATCATGTTGCATTTTGTGGTCATATTGATGTTACGTTTTAGATTAGAAATGGTCTTGGTTGCGTTTTCAGATAGAATGCATGTTGCGTTTGGATATAATCTTCTTGATTGCGTTTTGAGTTGGCATTCTTGTTGCGCTTTGATAGTTTAGTTCATGATTGCGTTTTGTGGCTAAATTCAAGTTGCGTTTTGAGAATTAATTATTAGTTGCGTTTTCGTGATTAAAATTCTTGTTGCGTTTTGATAATTAGCTCTTAATTGCGATTTGATAATTAATAATTGATTGCGTTTTGATTATATGATTACAAAACAGGCTTAAAATTTTCTAAAATGATTGCGTTTTGACTTGTTTTGAATATTATAATCATTACGTTTTGATGCCTGCGTTTTGAGTATGACTGCGTTTTGACTTAGTTGCGTTTTGAGTTATGACGTTGTTGCGTTTTGATTATGCCTGCGTTTTGAGTATGACTGCGTTTTGACTTAGTTGCGTTTTGAGTTATAACTTTGTTGCGTTTTGATTATGCCTGCGTTTTGACTCATTGCGTTTTGAGTATGTATTAGTCAAATATCATTGCGCTTTGGTTTTAAAGTTGCTGAAGATTGGTGTTTGATTAAAGTGTCTTATCCATTGCCTGTGTCCTGCATGGGTTGTTAATTTCCATTGAATCTTATGGTTAACACGGTGTGTCTTGTTCTCTCTTTGATGAGTTAACATCCGTTAATTCAAGAGTTGGACAAACTCACTGATTTACGTCATAACACGATCTAAGAATCATTTCTCTTGAATCTTGTGCATACGTGCTTAACATCTGTGCATCGGCTTATACATCTAACAAGATCTATCTGCATGTTATTTCTTCTATGATTGTAACTGTGCAGAATCAATGGCTAATGCTGAACAGGCTCC
>BQNB010076640.1:0-18963 GCA_026074375.1 Tanacetum coccineum
TCGGTTTGACTTTTCATATAAAACCAAAAAACAAACCAAAACTTTCAGGTTTTTAAAAATCAAGCCGCACCATCAGTTTTAGAATATGTTCCTTTTTTTATGGTTTTTTGGTTATTGGTTCGGTTTTTCGATCTTGTTGTTCTCCTCTATTTTGTGAGTACCTAGGCTAAACATAATATGTCGAAACACAATAGGAATATAGTTTTAAGAAACAATTTTGATCTTCAACTAAATTACTAAAGGTAAAATACTTTGAAACCAACGGGCATTTGGTCCAATGGTATGGAGGTTTTACCCTCCTAGGCAAGGTCTCATGTTCGAGTCTTGTCTAGGGCGATAGGGGTTTCCTCCCGCGTGTGTAAAGGGAAGGGTGACATTGCCTTCTGGGCTGGACCCAACCTGGTTGTGTGGGCTCGCTACGCCTTCTGGGCTAGGGGCCATGTAGCCACAAATTGCCATTCCAAAAAAAAAAAAATACTTTGAAATTCTGAATTACAGTTACATCATAATATACTACAGTATTTATTTTCTTGGTGCGCTCATGGGCTGTTTGATTTGGTTGGGCCTGCGGATATAGTTTGCAACTATTAGTGGGCTACGTGGCTATCATTATCTTTGAGAGGTGATATTTACATTTTTTCTTATATACATAGGTACGTACTTTGTAAAAATTAAAAAGTACACTAAGCGAGATGGCGTACATATCACCTCTCTTTCTTTTGTGCTTTGCAGTTCGATGACATGACGAATATATAGATGTGGGTCTGTTAAGTTGCGAGGACGTTTAACTAACATTTAACTTGTTTCCACAAACTAAAAATCATACGAGTGTGTATCGGGTTATATGTCACTTAGAGCATACGCAGTGGTGACTGGCGTTATGTTGAGGTGGCTCGATGTTGCAACTTATTACCAATACAAAGTCAATCCGATAGCTATTATTTTTATTTCCTTTTCATTACATTGAAACTAGTGTTTTTTTTTTCAAATACTATTATTATCCACACAAATTAAAACATTTTCCCGACATTTTTGTTGTTGTTGTCAAACATGCTTTAGTTATGCCAACCTGGAGTGACCACAAGCTTCAAAACAACTAATTCAATAGGTTCCTAAATGCATGTTACATTGTTTGGTACAAAAATAACAAGAAAAAAAATATACAAAGCTTTTAAATAAAGGTTGTGATAGGTCTAGTCAGGTCTAATTCGATCAATACTTATTATGCAAACTAATAAAATACCGACACGTAAGTTTAGACATAATATTAGTTGTATCGTTAATAATCGCAATTATCTTTGAAAAAAAAGACTTAAGAGTTAAGACAAACACAAGAATCTTGAATTGATGCATAAAATCAGTCGTATATCATTTTATTGAATATTGATGTACTACAGCTTTATACATCACCTAACGATAGAGTGCATAGGACTTGATACCACCACGACAAATATTTATGAATTGCGAACATGAAGAAACATATATAGAAAAATAGATTCGGAGACCACGAAATCAAGAATGGGATCGTTCTCTAATATCTTCCAAGATATTTTCAACTGAAACTGCACGTTGAGGTGGAGGATGTGGATGTCGTAAGCAATCAAGAAGCCGAGTTATGAAATTACGAAAACGACGACACCAAAAGCACAAGCCTACGTGACCAAGTACTCCTGTAAACGCAGCTATGGCCATAGAGAACCCGTGCGTGTTCCACCTAATCTTCTTCCTTGATCTTTCATTCAATAAAAAAAAAACCTTAATCTTAAAAAACCCTAATCAATTTCCTCCCTTCAACCCCTCCCCATCTTCTTCCTTGATCTTTCATTCAATCAAAAAAAAAAACAAACTTTAGCCATGATTAATTTTGTTTTTTGTAGACGATTGAGAGTTCGGCTCGTGAGTTAATAGGGAAGGATAAGTCCATAAAACATACAGCTAACGTGGTATGGGATATGTTCTACACTTTCTGCTTCTTTACTCCATTTAACCTTGCATATTTTTTTAATTTATTAAAGAAAATATCACAAAGAAACATCAATATTGTCAAGGTTCTGTATATAATGAAGTTTTCGTTTTCAGAACTTTGTTTATCTTGCGGGATGTGAGCGTGCAGCTCAGGCATTATCTGTTAGGCCAAAACTCAAATAAGGTTGCCACATCAACTGTAGGTTTTAGTTGTCATGTTACTTGTCAATAAGGTTATACCTTATTAACCTTACTATACAACTTGTATTAAGTGGCTGCTAACTATTCAACAAGAAATAGTTGTGCATTCGATTGTGATAGGACTATCAATGGGTGCATCGGATAATATGTGCACGATAATACCACTTGTGGCCGCTTTATGCTTTCATCAGTTCTTTAAAGGAATGGGACTTGTGGTTGCATATTCTTTAGGTACCTAATTAAGTTGTCCTGATTATTATACAAGCATTCTATATTGATTACTGTGGCAACATATTTTATTTAGGGTGACTATTATGTTTGATATGGTACGGGAATCATACTACCCCGTCGCCAATAATAGAGTGTCTTGACTTTTTTGAGTCTTTCTTATTCAACTTTGACCATAAATATTTTTTACTTGTGTTATATAATACTTGATGAAAAATATATGAATGAATTGGGTTTTAAATGTATTTTCGTTGGTATAATTTTCATCAAGTATTATATAATATAAATAACAATATTTATGGTCAAAGTTGAACAAGAAAGACTAAGAAAAGTCAAAGTGGACACTTATTATGGGACGGAGGGAGTAGCACAATGATTGATTCTTCCATGAACAATCTGGTTCATTTAGCTAGAAGATTATCACCTTCATATGTACTCAGCCGTACCACTGGTGCAACACTGCAACTACAGCGTGAGCTCCAATGGCGTGTGGTACACCTCTTATATAAATTGTGAATTGTCATATATTTTAATTTGCTTCTGGAATTGGTATGTTAGTGGCCGAGCGGATGACAAAAGAAGCATCTTGAAATAGTTGGTATACATGAAATTAGTTCAAACAACATTTAATTAATTGTGTGCTTTTTGTGCAGCCCGAATAGGTGTACTTTATCCGATATATCAGCTCATTTGACTCTTCATCACTTTTTGGCTACGTATAGTTTGAATGTCTCGATAAAAAAGGCAAGTATATTGCAACACTTTTTTTAAAAAGAAATGACATACACTTAACTTTTTATCTTTTTAATACACATTTTGTTTAAACAATGGACTTGATCCCACACTTCTTTGTTAAAGGGAAACTTGCAACTTATTTGTATTGTATTTAGTTGCGGGGGACGTGGAGTGAAACTGATATGCACGGTACATTACCCATGCTCAGAAACAGCACACTGGAAATATAATTGGATGATAAACATGTTTATAATTCAAAAGCACTGATGGGATAGGCTTCATGTAAAGCGATATCATATTATTGACACACCTCTTATCAAAACCAAAATTCTAAAAGTGAACCCGCCGTCGAGGGGTTAGTAGCAGTATTATTTATACTTATTATATTTATATATTTATAATATATATTTATATTTCTAAATAGTTTATATCATTTTTATTATTTATATATTTATATATATATATTATGAGTTCAATGTGAAATAGTATTTAAAGTGTAGATAGTGTAAGAAAGACATAAATTAACTGCAAGTTAAATTAAACAATTCAATTAAAATAAAATCATTTTTTAAGCTAAAGGTTATTATAGGTATTTTCACTTACTACATGTTGACTTTCAACTTTGAATTAAAAAATTGATATTTTCTCTTCCTAATATCCAAAGAAATTGATCTGCATCTAGTAAATTATCATTTCGTACGTTCTTCCATCAACATAATAATCTATGTTCATGTTTTGAGTCATGCTAAATGTATTTTTCAAGTTCGTGATGTATCAGTTCGTCATAGCTTATCTTTCGTGATCATACTGTCGTACTTATAATTGATACTCGTGCCGTGTTAATGTTCGATCAAAGCCTCCGAAACCGGTCTATAGATGATTAGTGTTCGCTTCTCCATGTAAAAGCTTTCGTTCATTTAGCCGTCGTCATAATCCTAATGCTCATCGTTGTCACCGTCACATCTGGCTGCGACCGGAAGGTTAGAACCATAGTCGTCGACACCATCGCTATATTCGGAAACCCAAACTACCGACACCATCTTCGGTTTTTTTTTCTACGTGTTTGTGATTATTTGAGCCGGCGTGTATTATATTTTAGTATTTTACTATGATGCGTCATTTGTTCATAAATATGTATCAAGATTTTAGCTCGTGTGTATTAAGCATGTAAGCTTTGTATACAAATTATTTTTCCATGTACCAAATTGTAGATTTAACAGTGGTCTTTTTGGATGTATCAAATATGATTATTGATGTATCATTGATGCAAAATGTGTAAACTTTTATACATGTGCAAATCTCTGTTTCAATATATAGTTTATGATTTGTATAAATGATTCTTAGTGTGATAATATACTTTTTATGCATCATCAACTAGTATATCATTATCTTGGTACGTGTAGTATAACAATTTGCAAACTTGGTGTATCATATTTTTTGTTTAAAATACGTTGTCATGTATATGAAAATTAAACATTAAAAAAATACTACGTATTGTTAGAGAACAAAGAGAAACAATTGCCGTTGATGGCAACGTAGGTTTTGACGTCAAGTCATCAAAATCTGTCATACATTTTGATTAATCTACCAAAATGCCACTCTGTGAAAACCTAAAACACGTGATAGGTTCTTTAATCGTTTAAGTATAACACCCCCAAAATCAGGTCGCAACGAAAAGGTTAATTGGGGCTGCTACGTCAAAGTACAAAAATCAAGATATAAAAAATGACCTTAAATGGACGTTAAAAATAAGTTTCATTCGATGTCATTACAAAAGATCAGAGTTTTCACGTTTGGTCCTATTGTTTTGTTAATAATGACATTATGATTTTTTAGATCATTATGTTTCATTGAATTTGAGAAATCAGGAATCCCTTACTAGTTATCCGTCACGCTTCCCATCCATAACATCAAACACATTTACCTCTCAACACTGAGATTTAAAACATGCTAAAACGTCATTAAAATTGTTGAGTGAACTCATAGTTTATCAGGAAATAGAGTGAACCACAGATTTAAGTAATTAGTTAGATCTATGATAACCTTTCGTATTGTACCAACACTTTGTATTATTGCCCTAAGCTCATGACACCGACACTTAACGTAATAAATACTGTCAAACAAACCAGTACTCGAGGTTGTGCCCCTCAGGATACAAATGTTACAAAAACATCACTACGAATTTTCAAATACAGATGTTGTCCAAACTTCTAGAATTTCTTCAAATGTTAATGCGTCAATGGTCATCTAGAACCACAGCCCAGACGGGGATGATCAGTCCCGATAGATTTCCATATCCACAAGAGTTATTCCAGTAGGTATTTAATCGGTTCATGATAAAGAGGAATGAAATGGCAATACGGTAACTAGGCAAATGTAATCAAGAGTTATGCTTAAGTTTTGAAAACACTTGGTCAAAGGAAATTCAACATGTAATACTCACCGTACTTTAATAAAAGCATGTTGTAGAAAAATGGGCTACGATCTCACCTGAGTGATTGGTAATCAACAAGTATTCACATAGGATAATGCGTCACGCTTCGTAGCGAATGCAAACCTAATCAATTTAGATCGTATAAGTACTATACACTTTGATTATTTATTAGGTCGTAGAGCTCATAATTATATCGTCCGGGCTATCATAATTAAGAGGTATGTAGTGTCGTGATGCGGTGCTAGGACACTTTAAATCGTAAATCCAATAACTCGTCGATACGCCACCCCGAAGAGGCCTCATTATGAAACTCCCTAGTAATATAGTACTTTGATTAACTTATACCTCATATAATTCATATAGCTACATCCTACCTTCTAATCGTTTAAGTGAAATCTTTATTTATAAAGTAAAAAACAATTTATAAGGATACTTTAGTAAAACTGGGCGTATCTTTAGCGTTTTAAGTCCGTTTCTTTGTTTTCTTAGGTCCACGCCATCGTATTAAGACGAGTTATCAATATATACCAACATTTTCAAATACATCTGATGTTTTCTCGATAGTGATTTTTTCTGTTTCATACAGTTATTTATTTATTTTTAGAGATTTAGTTATCGTAATCTGTAACTTATTCGTTTTAACTCTGTTTTTAGCGATTCTTTCGAGGCACGTTCTCGTAATTAAATGTTCTATTTATTTATGATGTTTTTCCAAAAATAAAGTCCCTGATGAACAGTAACTTTTTATAAAATTATTTTTATAAAATTATTAATTATCATAAACTTGTAATCGTCGTATCTCCTTCGTTATAAATCGGTTTTTCGAGTTTCTACCTTTTTGTGAATCGTCATGAGAAGTACTATTTTTATATAAATATAAAATCTATGCTTTGATTTCGAACCAAAATAGCCCCTTAATAATAATTAGGTATTCGTATATATAAACTTGTTTTATATACTTTTTCAACTTAATAAAATACCACAGTTTCACAAAGCATTATACCATAAATATATTAACCAAATACATATGAATAAAGTGTACAATAATTATGTCACAAGCAAAAATATGTCTTTACATGTTTAAAATGTTATGGTGATTTCACTACATAAAACTTCATATAAACATAAAAATGATAAATGTAAATACATTAAAGGGTTTTAGATAACCTTCATGTTGATAGTATGATGATGAGAAAAATTATCTATACCCTTGTTTAGATTAAAAACAAAGCTTGCATGATCATGAAACCTAAAACCTTTCTTATATTTTCTTGCTTAACACTTGTAACGACATTAACACCAATGCTTTCAAATCTTCTTAGGACATCTTTGATATATTATAGGAATGTATGTAAATGTGTTAAATAAATTTTTGTAAGTATTTGTATGTTGTTTGAGGTTTGTCGTGGCCATAGGAGGAGGGGGAGGAGAGATTTTTTTGTTTAAACTTGATAGTGAGTGTGTGGGTGCTTTTTCACTTGTATGAGACCTATATTACATGAAGGACGAGTCAAAGACAAGATGAGGATTTCTAGGGAAAGTATGGTCAAAAGTATGGGAAGTATGGGAAGTATGGCTTGAATTAATGTGTAGAGATGTACATGACCTTAGGTATGGTTTATAAGTCCTTATGTTCCCTAAAGTGTGAATCATCCCATGAAATTATGGAGGAAATATCTAGCTAGCTAAAAGAAAGTATTATACTTGAAAAAAATGAAAGTATAATGTTATAATGTAAAGTGTAAGTTGTAGATTAATTTAGAAAGCTCTCTAGTGTTTCTCTCTCTAAAAACTAGCCCGATCCAAGAATCGAACCCGTGTTATGATATAGGATATACCACACATAGAGTGCGTTTAAACTTCACGTAACGTTTCTAAAGTAAACCTTTTGGGCAAAAATGATCAAGACAAGAACCTATGGCTGTCCTTGTTAGATGGTCGACCTTAATGAAGGTTCTAGAGAGAGTCTAAATGCGTTGAACCTAGGTGATAAGGAGAAAGAGAAGTTGTGATAAGATTTGAGTTCTCAAATTTACTTTTATCATTATTATGGTTTGAGGGGTATATAAACCCCTCACCCCTAGCTCATTGCTGCGTCCCATACATCACAACACTCTCACCAAATCAGTTTTCATCCTTCTTTTCACAACAGCCGAGTAAACAAACCATAATTAGGGTTTCTGTGATTTTCGGTTCACCCCTTTTGTTGTTGTTGGATTTCGGTAGACCTCTTAAGAGGTTTAGCAATTGTAGTTTGATCCCAAGACGTCTACAGCAGGTTCATAGGGTTTTTACGAGTTGTCAAGGCATGACAACTGTTAGAAATAACTAGGGCTCGTTATCTGTGATTTTCGATGGTACTGTAGCACCGAATTCGATGGAAACCCTAGTTCTAGCTTCTGAAATTCGGTACAGGTTTAAGTGGCTTGATTAGGTGCTTAATTCAGGGGTGTTTGATACACGTAAAGTAGGACTAGCATCCGGGCGCATTCGTTGGACGTGTTTGTATGAGCATTCCATAGAGGTGGAAATTTATCCACTAGTTTTAGAAGCATTTTCTAGGTCTCGTTTTTCATTCATTTGCAGTTGACTTCAAGGGTTAGTTTTCTATATTACTCTTATGTTTATTTATTGTGTGTTAATCATATGTACCAAACATGATCCATATCCGCCACGCACTCAAGTGTTAATGGTTAACTAGTTATTAAATCCCAACAGTAATTACTAAAACTTTCAAATTAATAATAAATATTCCAGTCTAAACATTACAGTACTTATGATTCTATCTAATACGGAGTATAATTTAAGGGTTTTTCTAACATGTGCCCAAGGGGCACATGATAAGGCGGGGACCCAAGCTTATTTGTTACAGCCTGATTGATCAGCAGGTGATTGTGAAGCCTAATAATGATTAATAATAATAAGTGCTGACCAATCAGACTGTGACACATAAGCTTGATCCTTACCTTATCATGTGCCTTTGAGGCACATGTTTGAAAAACCCTAAATTTAATTGGAATGTGAAAGATACATAAGTTAATAACCAGTTATCAACAAAGCTATAGCTTTGTATAGATACTTTGAAATCATTTCTACACGCTTCTTTGATAAAGCTTTGTCAGGTTACCCTTGAGGAAATTAAGGAAGCCGTTTGGGATTGTGGAAGTAGTAAAGCTCCGGGCCCGGATGGTTACTCTTTTGCGTTTGTGAAGAAGTATTGGGGCACTATTCAGAAGGATCTATATGATTTTGTTAACTTATTCTTTGCTTCTTGTGTTATGCCTAATGGTGCTAATTCATCGTTTTTCACCCTTATCCCAAAGGTCAACAACCCTACCTTAATCACTGACTTTCGCCCTATTTCGCTTATTGGTATACACTATAAGATCATTGCCAAGATTTTAGCTAACCGTTTATCTAAAGTGATTGACCAGATTGTTAGCAAGGAACAGTCGACGTTTATTGATGGTCGTCAAATTCTTGATGGCCCTGTTATTCTAAGCGAAATCATTGAGTGGTATAAAAAACGAAAAAAGAAGCTCCTCATTTTTAAAGTGGACTTTGAAAAGGCTTTTGATTCCATAAGCTGGAATTACTTGATTCACATTCTCGACAGTTTTGGATTTGGTAATAAATGGTGCTCTTGGATTAAAGCTTGTCTCAATTCTTCGAGAGCTTCTATTCTTATTAATGGTAGCCCTACGTCTGAGTTTTCCATTAAGCGTGGTCTTAGGCAAGGAGATCCTCTATCTCCTTTCCTTTTCATCTTGGTTATGGAAGGTCTCCATAATGCTTTTGAGGAAGCAGTGGGAAATGGTTTGATTACTGGTGTTAATATTAAGAATTCTACTATCAATGTTTCCCATCTTTTCTATGCAGATGATGTGATCATTACTACGGATTGGAATGCTAAAGACATGGATAATATCATTCGTGTTCTCCATGTTTTCTATCTAGCCTCGGGTCTCAAGATTAATATTCACAAGTCTAATATTTATGGTATTGGGGTTAATAAAGATGAAGTTTTAAGTATGGCTAGCAATGCTGGTTGTATTGCAGGTGATATCCCTTTCAATTACCTTGGTCTCCCCATTGGTTCCAATATGAAGTCTATTGCTAGCTGGAAGACGCTTGTTGATCGTTTTCATATGAGGCTTTCCTCTTGGAAAGCTAATCTTCTGTCGATTGGGGGTCGTCTGACTCTTATCAAGTCTGTGCTTGGTAGTCTTGGTATCTACTATCTATCGATTTTCAGAGCACCCGAATCGGTCCTTCAAGACCTGGAAAGAATTCGGGCTAAATTTTTTTGGGGTGGTAATAAAGATAAAAAAATGGCTTGGGTCAAATGGCCAATTATTCTTAATTCTTTCGATAACGGAGGGTTAAACATTGGCAGTTTAACAGTTTCAACCTTGCTTTCTTCAAAAATGGCGTTGGAGGTTGCTTTCTTTCCCCCAAACGCCTTTGGGTTCAGGTCATCAAAGCTTATCATGGTCAGATGGAGGTTCGATATCAAATGGTTAGCTTCAAGGGCAATTGGGGATCATTGTGGAACTCTAATTTTCTCACTCGAAGGTCTTAGCTTGTCTAACACTTTTCGTTTTAAAGCAGGTTGTGGCACTCGTATTCGATTTTGGAAAGATATTTGGGTAGGCGAGATCTTCCTTTTTACAAGGTACAATGGCTCATCATCTTGTGATCAGTCTAAAGATTGCCTTATCATTGACGTATTAATAAATGGGCAATGGTCTTGAATTGGTCTCGGACCAATTTTGGTGTTAGAAATCTTGATATTTATGTTGACATGTTAAAATGAGATGGTCAACTAAATATTGAGGTCATGAAGATACTTGTACTTGGAGTTATTGTGTCTAATGGTACTTTTAACGTTAGGCATGCTGTTATAGGATTGGACCATATTTATCCCTTCCACTTTGCTCATGCTATACTTGGATCAAAAATGTAATACCTCCAAAATCGGGTCGCAGCGAAAAGGTAACAATGGGGTGCTACGTCAAAGTACAAAAATCAAGATATAGAAAATGACCTTAAATGAACGTTAAAAATAAGATTCATTCAATGTCATTACAAAAGATCAGAGTTTTCACGTTAGGTCCTATAGTTTTGATAAAAAGACATTAAGATTTTATAAGACAAAGTTCATTGAATTTAAGAAATCAGAATCCCTCTATAGTTAATACGTCACGCTCAACTCAAGCTTATCCTCAGCACCTGAGATTTAAAACATGCTTAAATCGTCAACAAATTGTATGAAGTGAATTTCATAGGTTTATCAGAAATAGTGTGGACCACAAGATCGAAGTAATTGTAGACTATGAACATTATTTAATAGGCTAAACATGTTATTTTTGCCTAAGCTCATGGGGGGGGGGGGGGGGGAAACAAAACAGAACACCTATAACGTAATAAACTGTAATCAAACCAGTACTCGAGGTTTGTGCCCCAACACGGATACAGATGTTACAAAAACATCCTACGAATTTTCTCAATACAGATGCTGCCAAACATCCTACGAATTTACTTCGAATGTTAAATGCACCATGAGTCAACTTGTGACCCCAAGTAGGTGAGAGTGTCTAGTCCGATAGATCTATCCATAACACTAGCGTATACCCAGCAGGTAATTAACGGTTCATGATAAAAGGGGACTTAGTGGCAGAAGGGTACTTAGGCAATAATGTAATCAGGAAATAGCATACAGTTTTGAAAACACTTGTGTCCAAAGAAATCAAGCATGTAATCTCCCCCGAATTTAATAAAACAAGTAGTAGAAAAAGGGGCTACGAACACCTTGAGTGAATGGTAATCCAACAAGTAGTACATAGAAAAATGCGTCTTGCTAGATTGAATAAAACACTAATCTATAGGTCGTTAGAATAAGACTTAGATTTATTATATAGTCATCATACTATCGTTCGGGCTATCATAATTAAGAGGTCATGTAGTGACGTATGAGGAGCTAGGACACTTTAAATCGTAAATCCAACAACTCGTCGATACGCCACCCCGAAGAGGCCTCATTATGAAACTCCCTAGTAATATAGTACTTTGATAAACTAATACCACATATAGGTCTATATAGCTCAATCACCATCTAATTGTTTGGTAAATTGTGTTTAATAAGTTAAAACGTTATAATTATTGTTTAGTAAAATAGCAACTCTTCGTGTTTAAGCCGATTTTAACGTTTTTTATGCCCACGCTTCGTATTTAAGACGAGTTATCATAAAATTTACATTTTGAATTTTGACTTCTGGTGAACAGTACTTTTAATGTTCACACAGAACCCTATTTTTTTTATGTTCTCGTTATCGTAAAACCCGTAAACGTCGTATTTTAATCGTTATAGTTCCGTTTTTAGCGATTCTTTCGAGCATGTTCTCGTAATTGAAATTTTTATTTATTTATGAAGTTTAAAAAATATAAAGTTTATATCATGATAGTAATTTTTTATAAAATAGTTTAATAAAAGTATAAACTTAAATCGCGTTCTTTTTCGTTATAATCGGTTTTTCGATTGTTTTCTTATTCATTTTGGATCGTCATGAGGTGTATTATTTTATAAAAAGTGTTAAACCCATGTTTTGGATTTCGATACAAACGCCATTATGATTAATCATATATACTTATTTATTTAACTTGTTTTATATTACTTTTTAAATCACTAGTTTATAACTTTAACATTTTCTACTTATTCAACATGTTCCAACACACCCCCCCCCAATCCCCCCCCCCCCCCCCTTACCAATTTACTTATATAATCATTTTAACATGATATAAGCAACAACATAACATAATAAAAAATGTACAAATTCATAATCTCAAGTAAAAATATGTTTAACATGTTTAAAAACATCCTAATGGTGATTTAACTATATAGAACATGTAAACACAAAAAGATGATTAAAGTAACAACATTGTAAGGTTTTCTCTACTGAAAAATGAGCTTGTTAAACTAGTGAAGTAACTCTCGAATAGAAAACCTGGGGAATAGAGTAAAGCGAAAAGAAGTTTCGTGCCTAAGCGCTATAAATCATCCGGTTCAGTGTAATCTCTCACTTACTCATTATCTTGTGTTTGTTCATATATGTAGCTATATTTTGTTTACAATAAAATTTCAAACAAAGCTAATTTTTAAAGAACAAAACTATCCAACCATCTACTAGTTCTTCACAGTTGTCTACCATTTGGTTAATAGTCCAAACGATCATTTTTTTTTGCTCTTCATATCAGTTAACTAGGCTAACTTGATTACGGGGATAAAGTTATGTGATTTATAAGTGTTTAATTTTTTCCTTTTCTTTATGTGAGTCAAATTGTGAAACAATAATATTAGTATTGTCAGTGTATAACTAACGGTGAGGTAGCTAGTCAGAAGTGATAGCGGTTCATAGTATTAGGCGATATATTATAAGAACCGAATTTGTGTGCGGGATCGAGTCATTAGGTTTCATGCTTGTATTCTATATATATAGTTTGCTAATAATACAATACATCTACGAGGTTTACTCATCAATTTACATGGTATCAAGAGCGGGTCTGATCCCGAGATCTAGTCGGCCTCAATGAGCCTCTGCCTCTATGCCACCCCGTCAAACACTCGCCGTCGCCAATTATCCATTCTCTAAAAAAATAAACTTTTAAATTAAAACCTAGCAGCCCACTTTTTCGGTCATAATTCTCAAATCGTAAGGAGTTAATTGACGAGGTTAGCGGTCGTGACTTCGTAATTAAATTCCGAAGAAAAGCATACCGGAATCGCAGCCTTAGCCACCGTGACGCGCCGTAACAAGCTGTCGGGGTTTTATAATACAATCGACTCATTGTTTTGCTTATAACTCTCAAACTGCTGAGAGGTAGCTGACGCCGTTAGCGGGCATGGATTCGTAATCAAATTCCGAAGAAAAACATACTGGAATCGTTCCCTCCACTGGTCGGACGCTCCGTCACGCGCCGTTAAAAGTCTAGACAATCCCTTTTTTTCTTTAGAGTACGTTTATCCGTTGCGACTGGCTACTATCAAAGTCTTGATTTTTTTATCAAGATATCTATCTTTATTCTTATTTTTTTTAGTAATTATACTTTACACTCTAATTTTAGCTTTTGTGATTTCTCCGTTTGAATATTTTAGTGTACTTTCTCGGAGATATCTGGATTCTATTTTTTTATTAAAAAAAGAAACGTGACATTTATATGTCCGTATATCTTTGAGTGGCGTAATCATGTTTTCTTCGAATGCGACATTGCTACCGATATGTGGAAGCTCGTTTTTAGATGGTGTGATATTTCTCTTTTTCAAGCTTCTTCTTGGGATTCTTTCAATGATTGGATCATCTCTTGGCATGCTTCTAAAGAGAAAAAACACAAGTTCTATGTTATTACTACTTCGGTTCTTTGGTGGCTTTGGAGATACCGAAATAGCATCACGTTTAACTCTCAACCGTTGAGGAAAAGTGATCTATTCGATAATGTTCGTTTCTCTTCATTTTCGTGGCTTCACAATAGGGACCATATGAAGTTATCTTGGAATGACTGGCTTATGTATCCCCTTTCGATCACGCGTAATGGCAATGGTTAGAGCTGCTTTTGGTTTTTTCCTGAAGCTGGCGTTCAAGTTCGCTGGGTTGGCGTACCTGTACGCCAAGGTTTTTTCGTTTGGCATCTTCGTCGGTTTTGAGGATGGTTCTTCTTTTCATCCTTCTCTCGGGACTTGTTTGGGGTTTCATCAAAATCCATCCCGAAGTGAAAACCGGTGGCTCGGCCTCCGGGATGGGGGGTTTTTCTTTTGCCGAAGTGAAAACCGATCCGTCGGCCTTCGTGTCAAAAGTTTTTTCATCCCTTTTGATTCCCTCGCAGTTAAAGTCTCGGGATTTTACCATTTTTTGATGTTATGTATTTCTTTTTGTTGACTCTATTGTACTTTAAGTTTCTAGCGTCTTGCTAGTCTCTTTTTTTTATATATTCCATATTTGCCGTTCAAAAAAAAAAATTAATGGTTTTTTTCTTGCTATACGATTTTTTTAAATATAATTTTATTGGATTTGAGTAAATATGTGTTATATAATTGGGCTTATGGGTTTTAGTGGCGTAAAATGACACCGTTTAATGCAATATAAAGATGTATGTTTGTGACCATGTCGATTATTTTAAAGTTATTAGGTATCGAAAATATTTTCGCGGGTATTTTTTTTATTTGAACAAATTGGTACTTTTGTATTTTTTTTTTCTTTCCCCTATTTTGTGCCAACAAATTTTTTAAAAAATTTTGGACAGGCCCAAAGTGGGAGCCCAATAAATTGGGCTAAAGTGGGAGCCCAAGAAAAGGCTACTGTAGAGACCACTGTAGCAAGTCCCCAATTTTTTTATCTGAATGAATCGGTAGGTATGTGTTATATATTTGGACAAATTAAAATTTATATTATAAAGAAAAGTGTATAAGTTAAAAGTTGAGGATACGTTTTGTAAATTTTCTTTTTTTAATTTATATTAAACTTCAACATTTTTTATAAAAGTGTGCGTACGTCATAAGCATTTCAATATTGGGCTCGTTTTGTTCGCAATTCAAAGATCTTTCCGATGATATTTTTTTATCTCAATGAATCGGTAGATACGTGCTATATATTTGATAAATACAGTTTATTATATAAAAAAGTCGTAAATATTTAAAAGTTGAGGGTCTCTTTTGTAAATGGGCCGAAAAAGTTTTTTTTTATGTTGGGCCGCGTTTTGGGCCGTCGTTTTCGGCCCAAACCGAAACGACGTCGTTTCAAACGAGTTTTGAGTATAAGTATAATCTAATCCATTATGTGAACCCATTAACATACGGTTCAAAAATGTGCTATACGGGTATTTGGGTTTATAATGATTGATACTGTAGCATGCAGACTTTTATTGCTCAAAGCTATACATGATTCATCAAAAGTACGTGTAAAATTGTCAATCACTGAGTAGAAATTTACGTCTTCTATCTAAATTACGTCATAATCACATAAGTTATCCACAAAATGAATGTCTAAAAATAAATTTAAGTGAAACGACAGAAACGATAGATTAAAGAAGTAATGCTACATCTTCATATGTTTTACAAAAGGAAATTCAACTATGATTTGTGTTATAATTTATTATCTTCATATGTTTTACAAAAGAAAATTCAACTATGACGTGTATTATAATTTAGGGTAAAAGCCATATATTACTAACGTACTTTTCATTTTTTTTTCCCGACTTGAACCATTTACTTTTTTTTAACACGAAAACCCACGTACTTTGAAATTTTAAACCGACTTGAGACACATTATATATTTAAACGGGACGACCCGCCAACCCGTTTACTTTATTTCTTCCTTAAATTGAAAATTATTTATATTTTATTATATGGGTTAAATGGATTAAACGGGTCGACCCACAACTCGTTTAACCTGTTTAACTCGTGTAATGTGACAACTTTTGTATATAAAACGGGTTAAATGAGTCAACTTGAAACTCGTTTAACCTATTTAACCCGTGTAACCTATTTAACCTGCCAACCCAGGTATATAAACGGGTTAAATGAGTCAGGTTCGGGTTATATGTAAATAGGTTAGGGTTGACATAGCTGATCCGATTATATAAATGAATCAGGTTCGGATTGAGGTTTTCTGTCCCGTCAACCTGTCAACCCGAACCCGCGAACCTGAACCTAACCCGAATTGTTACCCCTATAAAAACCTCCATTATTATAATGTTTTATTTTAATTATTTTAATCTATTTTTTTCAAAAAAAATTGTTTTGTCACTTGTCCGGTCGGATTGCGAAGGTTTGCTCACTGTTTTCTAAGAGAGTGAAATTTAAGTGGCGCTGATGTGGCGGTCATATTGTTTGGTGAGATTACTCTTAAGAGGGCTCGGTACCATGGCTGTTAAGCTTGGCGTCATGGCACCAGCCGTCCCTTTCCTTTGGTGCACCACACCCCCACTCGCGCCATGGCTGCTCGGCTGGTAAATACCAGCCCACGAGGTAAGTATTTTTTTATAAAATTTGACCGTTTATATAATGGCAGGGGAGCGTTTTTTTGAATTAAATACCCCAAAAAAATTCTATTTTTACTCCTTAAAAATCCTATAAATACCTCCTTATTATTTCATACTTCACACACACTTCCAATATATTTTATAACATACTATTTTCTATATCTCTCATTTTTCTCTCCAACAAAATGAATCTCAACCCAAATTGGATTTCCGGTATGCTAAACGACCCACAAACCAAAATGCCCGGCTGTCTTGAATTGATCATACAAATCGGGCTCCTTCACTCAACTTCCATACAACAAAATGCCTTACTGATGTGTGATTTCCTTTAATAGAAACTACGCCAGGTTTTACATTTATAAAACCCTAACTACCTCGACTATTCATACGCACTAAAGAGTAGTGTACCCTATCATGTATAGTGTAGAGATTGGTAAGCACGGGTGTCGACCTAGAGAACAGTTTGTGTCTCTAATCGTCTAATTGAAATAACATTCTACCTAAGAAAGCAATAAAGAAAGCATTTTGAGTATTAGAAGGATCATTTGGGTGGTAAGCCTTATTGTCGAAAAGGGAATTGGCATAGGGGCAGACGACTAGGAAGGATGAACACATTTAATTATGATCTCATGTCAATGTCTAATCGCAACCTTAGAGGGGGTCTAAAATTATTAGGTCTAATTTTGTGTTTGAAACCTAACCTATGTTTACTGAGTGGAATGGACTCGCAAGGAGAATTAACCTATTCTCAATTAACAGTGATTTAGAATTTCAACTAACTTATAATTATATTGCTAGACCCAATAAGTCAAAATAACAAGAATAAATCGACCATAAAAAGTTGAAGTATAATTATAAATCATGCAAAATTAGTGCTCGCCATCCTCTAGTCGAATGCCATGACAAACCCCGAAGGGTTTGCCCTACACCTTGTTGCGCACATCTTTTCTTCTCTTTTTCTTATTGTCGACTAAAACCACGAGGAACGAATGGAATATCTCATTCATTCCATCTCTTTATATAATAAAGTGAAAGTATTGGTCATGTACAAGATTGGTCCCTCGTCTTTATGATCTCATTTAGTTAAATATTGAAACTTCATAACTTTTGCGTAACTTTAGTCCCTGTGATGAGTCATCATTACGACGTAACTGCATCGACCGAGTTACGCTGTAACTCTTCTGACGAGGCATTCCATCACTTAGTATAAAAATTGGTTACGACGTAATTACATCGCCCAGTTACGCCGTAACCCTTAGTCAACATAAATATCTTCTTCAACAATGATTAATTACGGCATAACTCCTGCGGGCCAGTTACGTTGTAATTCTTCTAACTTGATATTTCATCGATTGTTTATATCATTAAAAATATAGTACCCCTACTAAATAATATAGTAGTGGTACTATTCTTCATTTGGCTCATAAGTTGCATCCTGTAGAGATTTAGTAGTCATACATCATATTTAGTACCTCTACTAAATAATATAGTATTGGTACTATATTTGGCCATCTCTTGCGTCTTTTCTGTTCCAATGCATTTGTTACCTGAATCTGAAATATAAGGGAATTAAGTATCGGATTCATATAAATATAATATAAAACAAGGCAATAAACGCATGAATTTGATATATAAAACTATTAACTATTTGATATTATCAAATATCCCCCCCCCCCCACTTGACTTCTACTTGACCTCAAGTAGAACCTTTAAATAATTCTCAAAAAGATATCTCCCAAGTTATCCAGAAAGATATGATTTTAAAAATTACCTATGCTAGAAAATTCTAAACCGAGCACCTCACGAAAGAAAAAACGAACCTCACTCATACTCTCACTAATTTATGTGTTTCATTTTTTTTGATCACTCAACTACTCAGTCATGGCGAGTATTCTATCATAGGTTTGGCAGGATACTAATCTCCACCACTAGAGTCTAGATGTAACAGTTCAAAAAGGCAAATGGGTTGACACAACACAAAGACTTATGGGGTAAATCATTCTTTTAATGCAATCTTTACCAATACCAAAATTCCAAAAAAGGCAACAAAACCACAAATACTCATCCAAATCCATGAACGAGACACCTGTGATTGCTCAGTTACTTAACTCGGATAAGCTAAAGGTTAGGATTAAGAATGATAAGGGTAGGATAAAGACATGGGGTGCACATTTAATTGGTGTTAAATAAAATAAACACAAAACAAATAGTTTCCTAAGTCCACGATATCCCCGTCACTAGTCGCATTTAAATCTCATAAGGCAAAAATTAACGACCAAAAGTCAAGGGGTCTTCATAATACACGAGTTAATGCGTATGAAATGTAGTGTAATGCCTCATAATCTCCATAAACTAGGCAAGAAAGACGC
>BQNB010076641.1:0-31098 GCA_026074375.1 Tanacetum coccineum
ATACTTGATGAAAGTTATACGAATGAAAAATACATTTAAAACTCAATTCATTCATATATTTTGCATCAAATGTTACATAAAACAAACAAAAATATTTAAGGTTAAAGTTTGAAAAGAAAAACCTTAAAAAGTCAAAGTGAACATTTAATATGGGACAAAGGGAGTATTTTTTTTTCCTGTAACTCGTGTGTATTTGTTATTTACTGTGTGTTTTGACTGTTTTCTCTCTCATTCGCGTAGGGTTAGGTTTTCTTTGTAATCTTTTTAATTTTTTGTATGTTTTAAACTTAAAACATCATGCTATAACCACTAGCTTGATTGCAGTAATAAAACAACATGAAATTATGATGTTTTGATTTTTGTTTAACAAGTTTTATAAAAGTTTTCATGCGGCAACCGAAGCAAAAGAGGTGTGTGCCGACTGCTTATGCTGGGGTTTTGAAAGTAAAATAAACACGACACTGTAGGTCATATATATTCATTGTGACTACGATTGATAATTGACTAATTAAAAAATATCAATAAACAATCATTATGTTTGATTTCTAAAACATATAGTATCCGATAAGTTATTTAATACTTCGTAGCATGGTTTTTGAGATCGTGATCATACTCATGATCATTTTTGTTTTTGCAAGATCGAAATCGTAAAGTCACATTGGGATTTTAAGATCCTACTATAATGTCATTTTATTAAAAGTCTTTGTAATATTATTATATAAATCTACAAATTATTATAGTACATCATAAACACAAAATTATATTAATGTTTCCTAGAAATGTTGTTCTAAATTATAATTATGAAATGTTTAAGAATATGAGATGAATTATTTTGAGGACAAGTTTTAGCCCACATACAAAGAAACTAATCTAGACTATCTATTTTATTATATTAAAAAGACAAGAATTAAGATTAAAAAAAACATGGATGGACCAAAAGTGTAAATTTAGTTAAACTCACACTAACCACTCCCTCATTATTTGTAGAGTTGGCAAATCTTGCCAAAATTGCAATTAATTGACTTTTTTGACATTTTGTACGTTATTTTTATGTTTTTACGTGTTTTTATGATTTTTTTATGTTTTTACGTTTTTTTTACGTTTTTTATGTTTTTTACGTTCTTATACGTTTTCGTCTGCTTTCTCATGTTTCATCTGTTTTCGTACGTTTTCGTCCGTTTTCATGTGTTTCCGTCCGTTTTTAGACGTTCACGCACGTTTTCTTATGTTCTCGCTCGATTTCTTACGTTTTCGCACGTTTTCGTCCGTTTTCGCACGTTTTCGTCTGTCTTCACACTCTTTCTTCTGTTTCGTCTGCTTTCGCACATTTTCTTTTATTTTCACACGTTTCGTCCGTTTTTAGACATTTTCTTACGTTTTCGCACGTTTTTTTACGTTTTCATACGTTTTCGCACGCTTTCGTGCGCATTTGTATTCTATGTATCTTAACGTTTTACGGTTTTTGTGATATGTCATTTATGAAAAATAAGGGTGAAAGTGTGTTTTAATTAAAAAACACAAAGGTAAGATGGGGTGGTGGATGTTTTTTAGGTTTAATCTTATCAATTAAATAAAATTAAATCTTAGATTAATCCCCACCATTAGATCAAACCCAAATGAATGGTGAGGATTTGTCCCTCAGTATGTGGGTAGAAACTTGTCCTCAAATGAACTTCTCTTAAGAATATTAACATGTTATACTTTAAATTCTACAAAACACAATTCATAAATTTGTAGTTTTTATTTTGTATTTTTGAGAAAAGTAAGATCCATCGGATTAGATCTTAGGATCTTATGGTCAAGATCGTGATCTTATAAGATCTTAAGCTAGCAAAGATTCTATATACTATCCGGATCGTTTTTACTTTGCAATATCTTAAAATCATAAGGAAATCTTAACAACCATGCTCCGTAAAATTATTTCACATTGTTTAATTATCTGGAAATGAATATGTTCTCTTTCAAATTAGTTATGAAATTCTGTGAAAAAACAACAAAGATTTGTTGTAGCTAAAAACCTAATCCTATGATAATTTCCAACCCTATTGGGCTGTTGGGAAAAAAATGATATAGTGGCAAATAAGTATACATGTTAATTTGCGGTTTTTGTGTAACCTTCAATGCAATACTTACGGGTTTAATTTGTAGTTATTACGAGAAAAAATTGTCTATTAAATAAACGAAAAATGATGGAGTAAAAGTTTAAAGATTTTATAGCTTTTGTTACCATTTTTAACTTTTTAAAATTTTAAGATTTCAAGTTATAAAATTAAAAAAAGTTCATCCGCAATTTATGTATAGCATAGATATATTTCGATTTTGTGGTTGATTAATTGAGTTCATAGTTATTGTTGGCGTCATCATTGTTAGGAAAGAAGCTTTAAAAGTGTAGGGGTCGTTGGTTAAGTAATATTGACAAAAGTATTAATTTGGTAGGCATCCCAACTTACCCTTTGGGTCCAAAAGCATGTTAGATCAATCAAAGCATATACCTAAATCATTATCTGATTATTCCATAACCATCACATTTGTTTATTGCAAGCAATCTTTTTCACTTGCTAATAAATCAACTACATAGATTATATCATTATTTGTCATGAGTAGTAGATCTAATTATTGATTAACACAGTATATCACCAATCTATTGGTAAAATTCACAAGTACTATGTATCTTATAAGTTAAGAAAAGGAGTAAATAAATGTAACAGAAAAATTAGTTATTAGATAGTGAAGTAGAACAAATATATTGTGTTGTTTAACTAAATAACTGGAAATAAGAGTGAAAACCCTACAAAACGAAGATGAAATCATGCTTGTCGGAATTTTTAATGCAACATTAATCGAATTGTAGTAGCATATTGGACTGCTTATGCTTATAGAAGTTTTTTTTTTTTTTTTATACCTGAGGTTTAGGACTCGACATTGCCGTAGGTAAGCCGACTATTCCAAGGGGTTTGAACTTTTTTTTATTAGCCGAAGTAGGCACAGATTAACCTCCCATAATAAGAAACAACAACGATCTCCTTGAAAATAAAGTTTATTGATAAAAAAAACCACACGCACCCTTGGTGGTTTTTCTATGGTGTGGTGGTGGATCGGTGAGTGGATCGGTACGGTGGTGGATCGGTGGGTGGATCGATGTGGATCGGTGGGTGGATCGGTGGATCGGTGGGTAGATCAGTGGATCGGTGGGTAGATCGGTGTGGATCGGTGGGTGGATCGGAATCTCGCTGGATCGGTGGGTGGCGGTGATCGATGTGGGATCTGAAAATGAGACGTTTCTCTTCTATTTTCAAGCTTTTTACGAGGAGAACGTCGTGGTAAACGGCCTACGGCGGTTTATGGAACTTTCGACACTTGATCGCTCTATTTTATGAGTTATTTACCATGTATGTTTTTTTTCTATCTTTGTTGGACTTTGTTTTTGGGCTTGTGCTCGATTCGTTTGTCTTTTAGGCCCATTTCAACTTTCTAGGCCTATTTAAAAGTTGTATTGTCATGGTGGAATAAGCGGTTCTTGATTTAATAAAAGTCTAATTCTCTCTCAATGTGCATTTGAGTGTGAAATTACCCTAATTACGGGTATTCATTGAATCAACGATAACGAAAAGGATTTTCAATGATATTCGTGTAAATCAACAGGTTCAGTTTGTGTTATCTCATTTTCAGTCTGCATCATATTCCCTAAAAAAATATAAGCGAAAACGAAAATAAGATATCACAAATTACAATATATATCATTTCCAATGACAAACGACGTCGTTTGTCAACGTGGGAAAAAATTAGCCCAAAATCCGACCCAAGTAAAAGAAAAAAAAAATCGCCGGCTCAAAATAGAAAAAAAAGAAACTTTACAAAACGGACCCTCAACTTTTAACTATTTACGACTTTTTTATATAATAAACTTTACTTATCAAATATATAACACATATCTACCGATTCATTCAATCAAAAATACCCACAAAAAGATCTTCGAAATTCAAACAAAACGAGCCCAATATTGCAATGCTTCTGACATACGCACGATTTTATAAAAAATGTTGAAGTTTAATACAAAAAAAAATTACGAACCGTACCCTCAACTTTTAACTCTTTACGGCTTTTTTATATAATAAACTTTATTTATAAAATATATAACGCATATCCACCGATTCATTCAAATAAAAAATACGCGTGAAAAGATCTTTGAATTGCGAACAAAACGAGTCCAATATTGCAATCCCCGTATATACGCTTTGGAGACTAATAAGAACATTTATGTTGCTTCGAAGCTGGGCCAAAACAACTTGGGTTTATCTCTTCGAAGGATCCTTAGAGGAAGAGTTGAACAATCTCAACTCGAGGCGCTACGTGAATTCTCTGATAATACAGTGCTCGAGGATTCGATGGATATGTGGTCATGGTCTTTGGAGGGCTCAGGAAATTTTTCTGTTGCGTCCGTGAGAAGAGAAATTGATAAAAATCTTTTGCCGATGGTTTCCTCCAAAACCCGTTGGGTTAACGAGGTTCCTAAAAAAGTTAACATTCACGCCTGGAAGGTTAAATTAGATTGCTTACCGACTAGACTTAATATCTCAAGACGTGGTATGAGTATTAATTCTATTTTATGCCCGAATTGCGACAAGGAAGTCGAATCGTCTAGCCATATATTCTTTTCATGTCAATTTGCTAGAGAGATTTTCGCTAGAATAACATCCTGGTGGGAAGTTCCGTTTTCTGAGATTTCTTCTTATGACGAGTGGTTCCTTTGATTAATGAATCTTCGGCTCCCCCTTCTTAATATACAAATGTTGGAAGGTGTTTGTTATACAATGTGGTGGAATATATGGAGTTTCCGTAACAAAAATATTTTTGGTCTCGATAGAAGGAGATGATTTTCGATGACATAGTAAGTCGCTCTTTTTTTGTGTAAGTATAGGCGTAAAATGTCGTTTAGTTGGATTGATTGGTTGAAAAACCCTCATTTGGTTTCTTTGTAAGTCTCTAGCTCCTTGCTAGTTTTTTTAATAATATTTCGCCGTTCAAAAAAAAACATACGTACAATTTTATAAAAAATGTTGAAGTTTAATATATATTCTCTCCATCCCAAAATTATTGTCCCCCGACAAAAAACACACAGTTTAAGAAAAGTGTATTTATTACTGCTTTCTCTTTCTTACTTTTGGACAGAAAGACAGTTTTACCCTTAGGTAATTAATTTAAGTCTTCTTTAAAGTTTGTAATAATAATTTCAAACAAGGGTAATATAGTAAACTTGATCAAACTTTCCTATCTATTTTTAGTAGTGGACAATTAAATTGGGACATCCCAAAAAGGAAACGTGGACAATAAAAATGGGACGGAGGGAGTATATTTTAAATAAAAATATACTTTCAAAACACACCCTAGACTACCTAATAACTTTAACATAAACGACAGGGTCAGAAACGTACAACTCTATGAAAGTTTTAATTATATAAATAACCTATACTTTTTTGCCATTTACGACTGTATTTGAAAACAGATTTCGCATTTATATTTATATTTATATACATACTAAAAGTCGTTCGCTCGCCCGAAAAACCAAGTCACGCCGTTTTGGTCTTTTAAGTCCCGTTAACGTTTATGAACTTTTATAAGTAAATACATTCAGTATATGATTCTAGGTAAATGTTATACAATATAAATACGAATACCACATATTTTGTTAACCATATAAGTAAAAAATACTATACTCGTCTCAACGACAAATACTCATTCAAATTCCGTGATTGTTAAAAAAAATGCTCAGTGAAATAAAATACAATGCGTTGAATACATGTCAGCCCCGCCGCAACGCGTGGGCACATTATTCAAAATCGATTCGCAAAAAATTATGTCCCGCGACAACACACAGGCTACCTTGCTTATTATTATACTTGTTCCATAAAAAATACCAAGTAGCAAGTTGTCGTATGGGCTAATTATAAACGTGAGGCCCATGTTAGAACAAGGCATCTAAAAAACACAAACGATTATTTATTTCTTTGCAAAATACAAGTACACATTACACAATACAAGTGAATTTATCTGTTAGAAAGTTTGGATTGCAACTTTTTTTTATAGAATGGAAGAGATATCATTTCATTTCGGACAAGAGTACATCTTTAATCATAAAAACATTCGCACAATTTGGAACACTACCGTCTAATGTAATCTCGTAAGAACAAGTCAACGCCAAAGAAGCAATGCTATGAGCTACCATATTTCCCTCCCGTTTAACAAAAGACCAACTACAAACGTCGAAAACCATTGAATAAAATAATATGTATGAAAAAAGACTCGCGATTTGAAGCAAGATGACTTTATTACGGAGCGCCTTAACTAGACACAATGAGTCTGTCTCGAAAGTAATGCGAGAGTACCCTCTACTAAAAGCATGACTCATAGCCCAATGAACAGCTTTTGCTTCGGCTTCTAAAGGGGAGCTTGCATAATAGTCTAAGCGAGCACCTGAAAATAAGACCTCTCCATTGTAGTCGCGAGCTACAAAGCCCAAACCCGCCTTTCCAGACTCTTTTTGCCACGCAGCGTCACAATTCACTTTTATATGATCAGCTTCTGGCCTTGGCCACACACCCGTATGGGTGTTATGTAGCCTACTGGTGCCAGTAATAATTTCTCTCTGGTTTGCCATGTGTTGTTATGATAAAAGCGATTTCGCTATAGCTTCCACGTTCCCTCCCTACCATTCAACTGGCCATGAAAGCGTTTGTTTCTTCTCATCCACAGTCTCCACATTGTCATCATGAAAATCTCCTATTCGGATGGACAACTATCAAGAATTAGCCGACAAAAATCATGAAATGTGACGACCCCTTGTGTATCGTAAAAACAACCGAAATTACAACGGTTCCACACCTCTTTTGCTGCCGAACATTTGAACAGGACATGTACTATATTTTCGGTTGTCTCGCCACAGTGAGTACAAGAAGATGTTTGATTCAACCCACGAGATTGTAGGTTGTCAATGGTAGGTAGATAATTATTATATAAGATTGATGTGTGATCGCATTATAGTTTTTTATTGGCATTACCTATATAAGATTGATGTGTGATCGCATCTTTATGAACCAGATTTATGTTCTCTAAAATTCTCATGAATAAGGATATGTTTACGATCGAAATTGACACAACATTAAGAATTTGTTATTACATATATATGATATGTGTGATACTTATTCTCTCGATTTACTACACAATGTGGCTAGTTCAAGACTCATGTTCACTATCCACAAAGTAAATCCGATAAGTACTCACTAAGAAATGTTCAAGTCTAAAAAACACCTTATCTTATGCATGTCATATTACATTTGATAGAAATAGAAAATTATGTAAATTAGTATTGTCTTATTTCTATTCAAGTGTGGGGTATTATTGGTGTTTAAATCAAAATTGTATTGTCAGGAACATGATTTAAGCACATCATCATATTTTTTGACTGAATAATCATATGATTGTACATACAAATTATATTAATATCACCTAGGCTTAGTGATTGGTTTTATGTTTGCTTAGGTTTTATTGGGCCTTAGGCTCTAATCGGATTTCAAGAGTTAATCGTTTCAGTAATTTGCAGGTTTTCATTATAACGATTCACGAAAGGAGATAACATTCTTTTTGGCAATTATACATATAACAATATTTTTGAAGAGTTACAACGGTTGCTAGAAATATTTCATACCATGTATATACTACATCAAATTACATCAAGAAGACAATTCAAATTCGTTAGATTTAAAGTTTTATGTTTTAGTTGATTGTTGTATCTTTAAAACAGTCATATTAATTTGGATGAAATTTTGTTTTAGGCCACTACAAATTAGATGCTCAATCAAATTGTTGTAGTCTTGGATAGATCCATTTGTAAAAATTCCTAACAATTTTTTAAAACAAATAGGCTACTTTTTTTTTTGAACGGCGATTTATTAAAACACTAGCAAGGAGCTAGATCAAACAAGAACAATATAAGGGTTCTTAAGCCAAATCGTCCATTGAACGACGCTTTACATCTGAATTTTACACCATAAAAAAAACTAGTAACTAAATTATCAAAATATCAGCGCCTTTTCAGGATCCTTCTTATCAAACAGAAGCGTGTTGCGAAAGTTGCAACATATACCACACAAACCATTGTTTACACCCTCAGAACGCTTTGAGTTTGGATTGAATCCGAATTAGAAACCAAACCAAACTTTGCCATTCCTCGTAGAATTCACTTCGAATCGTCGATATTCCACAAGGAAGATATCTCGGCATAATCTGTCTCACTACAACGCATTGAAAGAAAATATGGTTTGTCGATTCCACACCGGCATTACAAATGGGACAAACAATCGAATCAATATCCATTCCACGACGAGAGATATTAAAACGCGTTGGGAGCGCGTTAGATTTGACTTTCCAAGCTATGATATTCACCTTGATTGGCACGGATTTAACCCCTAGTCGCGCAACTAACATCTGAAACGATTCACCATCAATCTCCTTTCGAATTGAAGACACTGATAAGACCCCATCACTTTCTAACCGTCAAACGTTACGTTCTTCGCTTGGTCGAGAGTAGCATCCAGAGAAATCTCAGCCAAAGAGTTAAGTTGCATCTCTTCAATTCCACTTCTCGCTTTTCTTCGAAATGAGTTATCTAAACTTGACGCATTCAATTTCGAACTAACAGTAGCATTCTTATTCAACTCAAGAGCGAACATACGTGGGAAATAGGCTACTTGTGTGTTTCACAACTTATATGAGCCAAAATATTTGTTTAGACAAGCGTTGATTCAATCCATTAAGGGGGTGTTTGTTTCGGCTTATATGTGGGCATATGAGCTTATTTGATTTCGGCTTATATAACATAATTCCCAGTTTTCCCTTATTTTGAGACTTGTGGGCTTATATAAGTTTATTACAATATGATAAAACTTATATAAGCTCATAAATCTCAATATAAAGCCAGACAATTGGGACTTATGTTATATAAGCTGAAATCAAATAAGCTCATAAGCTCACATAAAAGCCGAAACAAACACCCCCTAAGTCCCCTGAAATATGGACTTATATAGGAACATATTACTTGGAATGTGAATAGACTAAGATCAACAGGCTTGTATTTACAATTTCTATTGGGCTTAGTTCACTGTTCTCTTGACCCATTTTAGCCCATTTCAGTATTCATCGCTACTGCCTACTGGTGTACATTTTGGTTTCAGTCATGTATTATCTGCAAATAGTATAATATTTTATATTTAAATTGGCGTATACACGAAGGTATTAAAAGAAGTTGCACACTTTGTTGAGTTGTGCATTACACCTAAAAAAAAAAAAGTTTTAATGTGTTCTAAATGTATGTTACATCTGTTGATCAGAGTGGATCTTGTGTAAACCTTCGAATGCATCTACCAAATCTTGCGACATGTATATAGATGAAGGGGTGCAGCCTTTTCATTCATAAATTGGCCATAAAATAAGTAAGGAAACACAATCCTAAATCATTTTTGGTTGCTTATATTGCCTTCCAAAATAAAATAAAAAATTTGGATGCCTCGTATTTATATTTATATTTATACTTATACTAAAGAGTCATGGTTCAAAAAGGCATGTCATGACGCCGCTAAGGTCTCGCAAAAGCGCGAGGCGTGACCTCACGCTACGCAATAGACTAGGCGTAGGTCTTAAGGCGTGACGTTGAGTACCAGGAAATGGAAAAACGTGATAAGGCGCGATAAGACATGATGCGTGGAGACATTTTTGAATTCAATTTCGATAAAAATCGTTTTTTATAGAAATGAAAAAGATTAAGTGCAAAGATAGTTTTTGACTTTATGCTTTATGTATGACACTTTTTGTATACTCGGTATTTTTGAAATATTATATAAATACATAAATTTATAAATATTTTCATATTTTGTGTCGCTGTAGGTCACGCCTTTTAGGAAAACGTAATGACTCGTATGACTCCTTAGGCGTGAGGATTTGCAATTATGCCGTCACGCCACGCTCACGCTATATTTATAACTCTAAAGACAACTGAAATGTTGTCTCATTTTTTTAATTTAAAATTATTTTTTTATTACTAGCCGATAAACTATTTAGCCCATTAGCCCAATCGGCACCATAACGTAACCAACCCAAAAAACGCCAAAAAAACCCGACCATAAATAGGCCCGGACCGGCTTTGTTTAAATTTACATATAGACCCTCCAAAAACTAAATATAAATACGAAAACTACCCTCACTTTTAAGTTATTTACAAATTCGACCCGATAAACTTGACCCGCCGCAGCGAAGCGCGAGTCTACAATACTTGTAATAATACTAAAGACAACTAAATAGTTGTCTAAATATTTTAATCAAAAAAATAGTTGTCCAAACATAACCAGCCCAAAACAAGCCAAAAAAACTCAGCCCAAAAAATAACCCGGCCTGTTTAAATTTACAAAATAGCCCCTCGAACTATGTATCAAATTACAAAAACTACTCTCATTTTTACACTATTTACAAATTTGACCCGATAAACTTGACCCGCCACAGCAAAACGCTAATCTTCAATACTTATTCCATTCTAGATGTGTTCCAAAGAAAAACAAAAAATTATTAACTCGACGTTGCGGTCTAATACAAAGTTATAGCTAAAGTGTCGCATGTTTTAGAATCAAACTCACATGTTACCGATTAAAAGTCACGTCCACTAGCCGAAAGTCTTTGGAATCTTTTTGTTTTACAAAATGCTTTCACAACTAACTTCTAACTTCCACAACATCATTTTTATACATTTCAAATTTTCAATATAGTTTAAAAGTTTTGACTAACAATAAGACTAGTGATAATATTATTAGTGGATAATTAGGCCCAAGCCCGATTGATAATCTTAGGATGCCTAGTAAGCATAAAAGGTTGTTGCAAGGGGCGTGTTTTGGGTCGTGGTGGTTTATCTGGTCTTTCCGTAATAAGTGTGTTTTTGGCGCGGATTCTCCCTCTAAGGCGACTATCTTTGACGACGTAGTTTTGTATTCTTATTATTGGAGTCGTTTTAGATGTAAAGTGTCGTTTAGTTAGGTTGATTGGTTAAAAAACCCTCATCTTGTGTCTTTGTAATTGTCTAGCTCCTTGCTAGTTTCTCCTAATAAAATGCCGTTCAAAAAAAAAATTAGGCCCAAGCCCGGTTTGTAGGTTTTGGGTATTAGAGTTTTGCCATTATAAATAATGGTCATGAATAATATCATACCTACGGGTTTCATTGTCTAACATAGTATCATGAGCGGGTTTGATTCTTAGACCTAGTGGTTATGTTAAGCCGCCTCTCAAAGGCAATCCATCAAACCTATAACCGCTGCCACCACCATTATCCCTTACCAAAAAAAACAAAAAAAATACCGAACCCACTTCACATCTCATATCAGATCCCTAAATTTATAACCAAATTCATATGAATCTAAAAATTGTCATGCGATGGGTTAGCTCCGTGTCCGTCTCATTCCGAAGGAACAAAAAGGCATTGGGCCTAAGAATCATCCTCATGGTTTTGTTGCTAAGCCTCAATCTCTTCCTAACGACATCTTCAATTTGATGATATGGAATTGTACTATTCCTGGCTATTATCCACTTACCCTTTTTGCTGCAATTTGGTGATGAATTGTTTGGATATGCTTTATTATCCTTTAGGGGTATTTTAGGGTGATTATATGTTAGTGTTTTAAAAAAAATGTTTGTTTGTTTTTTCTTTGAGTTGTTAAATCGTGTTAAGGTCACGTTCATGCTAAGGTCATGAGTTGTTAAATCGTGCTAAGGTCACGTTCATGCTAAGGTCATGAGTTGTTAAATCGTGTTAAGGTCACGAGTTGTTAAAATGTGCTAAGGTCGCGTTCTTGTTTTGTTGTATAGGTTAATGTTTTGTTTTGTTTTATTTCTTCTTTTCTAGTATACTTCTCCAGTCCGAGCTTTCGCGATTTCGCCGCTCGGACTGCGGGGGAGTATTAGTGGATAATTAGGCCCAAGCCCGGTTTGTGGGTTTTGGGTATTAGGGTTTTGTCATTATAAATAATGGTCATGAATAATATCATACCTACGGGGTTTTGCCATCATGACCGTCAACGAAGCGTCTCGTCAGTTTCTCTCCTCGAATCAATATCACCACAAACATATCGTGATAACACAATCAACATCACCTCAAAAACATACCTCACTTAAACACAAATATACATCGCAAAAATAATTTCACACACACACAACAACAATAACTTCCAAACTGTTGTCTGATACTGACCGGAGTGCTCGCAAAACAACAACAACAACAACAACGGTCCTCCTTCGGTGTGTGTAATGCATAGCAAGCGTCATGAATATCTTTACCTTCAGCAAGGGCAGAGCTATGAAGGGACGTGGAAAGGTTGTGCCCCTCTTAAAATTTGTCCCCGAATGTATTTTTTTTGTTGTGGTTTACATGATGAAAAATGTACATAGTATTTTTTGCTCTTCTGAATCATGAGATTTGCAATTTTTGCCTTCCCACAGTATAAAAACCGAGCTCCACTATCGCAACTAGGCGCAAGATGCGTTCTTTGTTGTATTCATTTTAACCCCGGTTCTAATGTTTTCTATCAAAATATAATCCTTAATATCGTACAATCCAAGTTGAATCTTATTGTCCCTTTCAACCAAAAAATGGTTAGAATACATTAGGAATAGTACAAGTTTCGGTAGACTTGTGAAGCATCCACATAGACTTGTGAAGCAAATCCACAGGACCATGTAATAAAGTGAAAAGGACAAAAGCAAATCCTGAAATTCAGCCAAAGGGTTCTCTAGGGTTCTTTTCAATTATTATGAGGCAATGAATAATGGGCCATACATTATTACACTTTCAAATCTCAGAATCTCATTTTGTCCCTTTTTTCACCACATACGTAACGTAGCGAACCCACCACAAAAGAAATTCCTATGAACATTTTCCGACGAATAATATAATTCTCTATATGAAGTTTTTAACTTTCTTTTTATCCTTCCACACTTGTCGAAGCTTGCAGTTTTTTTTACTCTCAAGAAGTATGACTGTTTATAATTTACTCGTATCTTTTTTAATTTACTCAAGAAGTATGACTGTTTATTATTGTTACTTCTTTTTATCATCTCAAAATAAGTAAAACTTATTTCTTGTAGGTAAAAGACAAAACAATAGCATACACCAAGAATTGCAAGGATTCAATGAGAAAAAAACATAAAATAGCAAGAATAAAAAATAACTATAAACACGTATTTGAGATGCATCGACTTGATTAAATGCGTCTCTATACATTTAGGTGCATCTCAATTAGTTTAGATAGTGATTTTGGAGTGAAAACGTAGTACTAGCAACAAATTTGACCGGCAGAAAACGAAAAATGCATAGAATTCGTCTAACTTGATGAAATGCATTTAATATATGTATATGCAAATAATTTTTAGCTAAAAATTATATTGGGGTGCATTTAAAATATTAGAGATAAATCTAATTTAAATCGATGCATATTATCATTCTTTTTATTTTAAAATTGTTATTTAAATTTTTTTTTTTCTCGTTTCATCTTATGTTAAATCACGTGTGTATTTTGATTATCGCTAAAAGATACTATGACATCAAAGACTACAACAAAGCCACCATCAAATTGAGTACCAAGCTTAAAACACCATGATACAACTCAAAACGAGTAGACAACTTGCAACACATCTTGAAAAATAAACCACCCACATTGACCAAAGAATAAGCATTTCTTGGCAACTTCTTGATATGGTTTGCTTTTTTGGTATATGCAAATTTTGTGAAATGATGTTTAACAAATGTTTCTATCAGAAGCTTCAATCTTGTTTCGGGAGAAAAAGTTTTTAGAATAACTAGATTCGTATGAGTTTATACTTTTCAAAATCAATGATACAGTTCATATCAACACTAAATTTTATACGAAAATTTTTGCAGTAACCGATTGGAGAATGTGTAATCCAAAAATAACCCTGACCAATTTCTTTTTTCAATATGACCTTTTAGATCGCACGGGTATATGCGTGATTTACATTTGGACACGTGACAAGTTTTTATTGGTTTTGAAGAAAATTTATAAAAAAGAAAAAATTTAAAATGTGGATCGCGCCACTTTAGGCGTGATTTATTTTTTTGTTTTTTCTTTTTTCAAAAACACTCCCTAAACTTTTTAATATTTACAACTTTTTTATATAAAAAACTATATTCGTCAAATTATATAGCCAATTATCTAGCGCCATTCGTTAATAAAAAATACCGTTGCGAGGCTCTAAATACGATATGTAGTACATTCAAAAACGGGTCCAATATTGATATGCTTTTGACGTATGTACGTTTTTATAAAAAATGTTAAAGTTTGATATATATATATACTTATATGTTTTTTCTTTTTACAAAAACACCCCCCTAAACTTTTTAATATTTACAGCTTTTTTATATAACAAACTTTATTCGTCAAATATATAGCAAATATTTAGCGCATTCGTTAATAAATAAAAATACCATGCGAAAAGCTATCAAATTACGAACAAAAAAGGGACCCAATATTGATATGCTTTGACGTACATTCGATTTTATAAATAATAGAGCCCAAAATGTTAAAGTTGATATATAAATAAATATATTAACACTTTAACTTTTTTTATAAAATCGTACGTACGACAAAAGCATATCAATATTGGGCTCGATTTGTTCGTAGTTTAGAGCTCTCCGTTAAAGTTGATATATAAATAAATATATTAAACTTTAACATTTTTTATAAAATCGTACGTACGACATAAAAATCATATCATTATTGGGCTCGTTTTGTTCGTTAATTTGAGCTTCTCCGCATCGGTTTTTTTGTTATTAACGATTATGCGCTTGATATTTGCTATAGATTTGACGAATATAAAGTTTGATTATATAAAAAAGTTGTAACTTATTAAACTGTTAGGGGGTTTTTTGTAAAAGAACAAAACATATAAGTATATATTAATATATATATATATATATATATATATATATATATATATATATATATATATATCTATATATATATATATATCAAACTTTAACATTTTTTATAAAATCGTACGTACGTTAAAAGCATATCAATATTGGGTCCGTTTTGTTCGTAATTTAGAGCTCTTCGCAACGGTATTTTTTTATTAACGAATGCGCTAGATATTTGCTATATATTTGACGAATAGAATTTTTTTTATTAAAAAAGTTTGTTATATTAAAAAGTTTATGGGGTGTTTTTGAAAAAAAGAAAAAACAAAAAAGTAAATCACGCATAAAGTGGCGCGATCCACATTTTAAATTTTTTTCTTTTTTTTTAATTTTCTCCAAAACCAATAAAAACTTGCCACGTGTCCAAATGTAAATCACGCATATACCCGCGCGATCTTAAAGGTCATATTGAAAAAATAAAATTGGTCAGGGTTATTCTTGGATTACACATTCCCCAATCGGTTACTGCAAAAAAATTCGCAAATTTTATCTAATATAACCTAATTTTTAATAGTAACAAAAGTATAAACTTTATGATATCCCACAATCTGTGCAAAACATGCATTGTACTTTTATAGAATTGTATATAACACAATTGATTGTCGTTTGTTTATATACTAGCAAATTATATCCTTTTTTCAGTGAAGGCTTACTTTCAAGTTTCAATCTCATAAAAATTTTAAACTGTACATCCTGGTAATCACGATATTAAGGGCCCGTTTGTTTGAGGGTTAGCTTGGGTTTTGTGATTGAAATTCAATCTTTTGTTTGGTTGCTTTTTGTGTATGTGGGTTTAGTTATGTAAACTAAATACGAGGGTGTATACAAAAGGTGAGGGTTTGGTGGGTTTTATGATTAGAGTGGGCCCAAAAAAAATTTCATCATCATCTTTATATTTTTATTCATTAATTATTAATATAAATAATCTTTAACTCATATTTTAACATATAACAAGGTTTTTAACCCGCGCTTCGCTGCGGAGCGCGGGCTTTCATGTAGACGCAACCACGAAAGAAAAACAAATGCAACCGCGAACATTCTATAAGCCAAAAACTACAATGTACAGCTAAACAATCCAAACTACAACAACATTTGAAAACCGTTATAACATAACCGGAACTTTACACGCCGACTTGTAAAAACGCCATTTTAAAGGAGGTAGAAAGCTATCATGGATCATTTGAACATGGTCCAATGGCTTGAAAAATTCTCCAATACCAGCAAGGATGAACACCTGCAATCAATCGAAACAAAAGTTAGTTAAACATGGCGATATGACTTAAAAAACGCATCAACAGTTTATGAGGGAAAACTATAGTAACGGCTATTCAAACGTAGCCAATTGAAATGAAACTAAACTTAAAATGAAGTTGATATACTAAACTAAACAGGCCTGGGTAAAAGGTCCATGAGCTAGTGGAACTAAGTGGATTGTCTGTTTAGCCAAAAATAAGCACAAATCCTAAAGAAGCAGCATAAGACTCATTCATCCACAAACACTAAGAGGGAAAGATGTAGATTATAAGTGAGGAAGTGACATACATAAGAGTAAAAATATCGTCATTAGCATATTTGGAGATAGCTCGTTGGAGATGATGAGCAGGCCATCCATGGCTGCAACAGAATAGAAGCTTGAAATGAAGTGAACATCGGCTTCTGAGAATTTCTTTTCCTCTTAGTATTCTTCAATGGCTGGCTTACTTGAAAACTATTTATCTTGAAGGAAATTACGCATAAAATGCTCGTATAAAAGATCGAGATTGATTATCTCGTTTAGATGACCACTTTTGAAGAAGGCCTGATCATCACTTACAGTGCGATGTAAATAACTGTGAGTATCCGTCTAGCACAAAATGCTAACCGATGTCATCAATAGACATCAGTATCTAACGCCAAACACAATGTCGAACAAGCTAACGACACACACAACGTCGAAACGCGCGAGGTAAAGAAAATCCTCCATGTGTGCTTTTGTCATTTGCTGGCAGATGTAGCTTGTATCATCCCAATAAAAGTCTTAAGACCAGTAGATATCAGTGTTTAGAGTGACTGCCTTTGATTTGGTTTCCTAAACCTCGGGGTTAAGGGCAACCTGCACGTTTTTTTAGTGCTGATGATGTAATTTGTAGGCTCAGAGAACTAAAAAGAATCATTCACTGACGTTGAAAAACCCGTGCTATATGCAATCTGTTTTCCCTAACAACGCTTCTGTATTGACCTATATTAAAGATTACAAAAATAAGAATTAGATTCTGTTTTAATTACATTATTAAAAATGGTATTATAGAAACTGATAATTAAAGGATCTATACCCTGATTAAGTGATTGTTGCTGGTAAGAATTTCCAGTTTTTTTCTACCATATAGCCAATCAGCTTGCGTTACATTCATGAAGAAATAAAGTTCATCTCGTTGCTATCAAGATTGTGGTTGCAAACATTATGGCTTACTCGTAACTGTTATATTCCTGTAGCAACTACTCAGATGAGTCAGGAATGCCAGTCGTAAGATTGACCAGATCTATACACAACATTAAAGCTGCCAACATTTTTTTGCAGCTCGCTGTTCTCGACAACCGTCCAATGAATAATATTGCTTTGATCTTTCAAAACCATGTAATTACAGTGACTAATCTAGTTTTTCAGATAAGTGTGTTTCGATTGTTGGATTCCAAATGTTAAAACATGATTGATGCGCCATAGTAATATTTGTCGCTATAGAAAGCAATAGCTCATACCTCAAGCCACTCGAAAAGGCTATGGTCAAATTTTGATAACGATACACCAATCTTTTCAACAGGAAGTTCCAATTTGTCACGTCTATCACAAAAGCAAGTGCATCTTCTCTACTAACCCTGCTCATCAAAAAAGCAAAGCGAGTCACAAACAAATGACATATGTAAAATGTTGTAGGTATAATGGAATGAAACACATACGTTACCCTGTCATTGTTCATAGTGTTAAGATCAGTTTGCTCATCTATATTAGTTTAGTCACGTAGGTGCAATTTTTAATCTAACATGTAGATCCTTTTTATGTTTTTATAAACAGATTATATATATACCAGTTAGCCTTAAAAAGATTGCTAGTTACTATCAAGTCATTTGAATTTATTGAGATACAACACAACAGTTTGAATATAAATGGGTCAAAATGCGGCATCTCTAATGGTTCTCAATTCAAGTCACAAATTAAAAGCTACGAAGCGTTCATGCTGCTACTGAACCCTGTTCAACACAATAGTAGTTGCTGTTTTTTTCGTCTTTGGCTGGGAAAAGATTCATATTGGTGATTACTACAGTAAGAGTGGTAAACTTGTTAAGCTAACTAATGCAAACTTCAAAATAGCTATCAACTTTGCACTTTTTCTCCAATGTAAGTAGCAGCCAATTTTTAATAAGTGGAACCAAGTTATAATAAGAGCTTGCAGATTAGAGAGACATAAAAGAACAGTAAATCGAAACATAAAATTAACTCTCTAGTGACTAAGGGTTAACAGTTCAAAAGCACACCATTGGCATTTACCATAACATTTGAAACAATAATATGACCCCACTTAACTTGCATATAGACGCCAACACAACAACATCATGTCAGCGTCATGAAAATGACTCATTCAACATGTTCAAATGATGGGATGGGGTAAGTGGAATGAGCCTAATTAATTCTTATAATTCAACTTGTTTTTTCTTTCTTAAGCGACTGACATGAAGTTTGACACACGTTTACATACACTGATTACCCTAATACTCACAATTTGCCACAGTGCCAAGTCGTTAAGTTCGCAAGGTAAACTTCGGCTTCCTAGTAACAAAATTCAAATTACATTTAAGGGGGTGTTTTAGGATAGCTTTACAAAATACAACAAATTCCCTACAGCATCAGTAAGCACTAAAATTTAGCAAAGATTATTGCATAATTATTTTTTGTCCATAAAAACATAAAGGATTACTTTGGGGTGTTTAGGAATAAGTACCTTCAAAGTGATACCCAAAGGAACATCTTAAGTATTGTTTTTTAAACTTGGTCTAAACTCCAAATGAGTAATAAACTCAGCCTAAACTAATTAAGCATTTACATAGCTTTAGAAAACGAACATATGGTAGTGTTTTTTTTATAAGTCCACCTCCAACAACTTTCCTTTTGGTATGTATGAAGATTTAAATATGCAAGTCGAAAGTGATTCATCATGGCCCGGAAAAAGGCTTTTAACTAAAAAACTATAAATTAGTAGTACCTCAAAAAGCCAATAAGCCCCTCAAATAAGCTTCCCACACAATCCTTCTAAATCTCTGTAGCCGCTCCTCAATGAGATGCGCCAACGTGTCCAAGGGGCCTAACACAAAACCCAAAATCAAAAGTTAAATTAAAAAACCCTAAAAATAAAACAACACTCAAAATCAACAATTTAATTAGGGTTTGTAAATTGACATACCTAATTTGACTGAAATCAACACCACCGACTGCCAAGTGGGTTTTTGATTAGATTCAGGTGAGAGAGAGAGGTTTGATTGTGTGTGTATCTTGTGAGAGTGTGAGGAAGAAGGGTGTGTGTGAGATGTGTGAGATAAGATTGATTGAGGGAGGAGAGGGACACGTAGCAATGCTACGTGTTTTGTTGAGAGAGAGAAAGAGATCGGGTTAAATTAAATAGCGGGTCAATGGGTCTTCCGGCGGGTCGTGGGTCTAGTTTTCAGGCGGGTCAGTGCGTTTTTGGCGGGTCACCCAACGGAGCATTAATGAAACCTCGGGGCAACAATCTTGCTTATTAATTATATAGTATAATATATTTTTAAATATTATTTTCTCTCTCGTATCTCAAATCCAAATCCAAATCATAAACCAAATTTAAATCCAAATCCAAATCCAAATCCTAAACTTATCTATAAACCAAACGGGCCCTAACTAAAAGGGATAGGATATAAAGACAAACACCCCCCCCACCCCCCGCCTTCCTCTATATTTTTCAGGTTTTTTTATTATTATTTTTTAAATATTTTATTTTTATAATTTTGTTTATATTATAAAACTGTGAAACTGAAAGTGCGGAACAAAAATTATAAAGTTTACAAGTCAAAAGTATTAAATTGTCAAAAAATACAAAACATAAACTGATAACAACTGTGTTGCACTGTAAGTTAAAGAGACAAATAGAATGTTTTGTACTTTTTTGATATTTTTTTGTTGGCAATGGAGTACTAATAGTAGCATTAATTGGTGCTACTATTGGTACCCCATATGGCCTATCTAAAGTACATATGTTTCATACTCCTTCCGTCCCTAAATAAGTGTCCACTGTTGACTTTCGAAAGTCATTTATCTTCAACTTTGACCTTAAATTATTTGTTTGTGTTATTTATTACTGATGAAATATTATATCCATGGATGACAAAAATGATAAATGACTCAGATCGATATGCGAATTGAGATTTAGTGTTGTCAATATGTCTAGTCATGAGTGAGATAATATAAACTCACTAGATAGAGAATCATCGACCACTCGTCTGCCTACTCCCCTACCTGTATAACTCATGTACTGTGAGAAATCGTAGCTGTGTGGCTTCCAGCGCGTGGTTTGCCACCACCCTCCCTGCACTGAGTAGACTCGCATCCCCAACACTCTAGAACTGCTCCAGATCGCTCCAATTAGTGCGCACCTTTTCGCGCCGTAGGGACGGAGGCGCAGTTCTTTTTTATTGCCTTCTTTTGTCCTTCCGTTTCAGTCGCCAACACAGTTTTTTTTATAAGTTTATGTTATGTATTTTTTGCAATTTATTATAGTTTGACTTCCGACTTTTTACTTCTAATTTCTCTTTTCGTGGGTTCTCAAAGTTTACAAGTCAAAAGTATTAAATTGTCAAAAAATACGAAACATAAACTGATAACAACTGTGTTGCACTGTAAATTAAAAAGACAAATAGAATGTTTTGTACTTTTTTGATATTTTTTTGTGGGCAATGGAGTACTAATAGTAGCATTAATTGGTGCTACTATTGGTACCCGCTATGGCCTATCTAAAGTACATATGCTTCATACTTTTTATTTCTTTCGTCCTTCAGTTTACAGTGCAACACAGTTTTTTATCAGTTTATGTTATGTATTTTTTGCCAATTTAATACTTTTGACTTGTTAAACTTTATATTTTTCGTATCACAGTTTTATAATATAAATAAAATTATAAAAAAAACAAACAAACAAAAAAAACATGATACATATAGTATTTTCGAGAGGTGTTATAAGCCGGCATTAATAGATCTATAACTTATGTACTACTGTAATTCTTTTGGTATAAAAAAAATATCATTACCTACTTAATCACTAATGTAGAATGTTGCTCTAGCATTACATTTTTGGCTTAAGTTATCCATACCCTTTTAAAAAGTCATTCGTACTCTTGTTTTTTTAGTTTTTTTTATTTTTTTTATTTTTTTAAAATTTTTTATAATTTTGTTTATATTATAAAACTGTGAAACTAAAAGTGCGGAATAAAAATTATAAATTTTAACAAGTCAAAAGTCTTATTTTTGAATTCTGATTTGATATTAAAAAAAATCTTTGAAAGCTCCCATGGCGATTTCCAGATCCCCTTTGTTCATCCTAATTGAATCTTGAATTACTACCTCCCTTGTGAAATATCTTGCTAAGGCCCTAATTCTGAGTTTGATCCTTGTGATTGATTTTCGGAATTGAAGTTTCTTACAAGATGTCTTTCCATGGGACTATAGGATTCACCATTCGTTTTAGGTTTACGTTTCGTTAGGGTTTCTGGACTATCGTCTTTTGTCGTTTTCCGTTCCCCACTCCTTCAAACCCTAAATTCCCTTTTTCAAAAAAATTTCCAAACCCTAATTTTTTCAACCCTATTTTTTTGAATATTTTCTTTTCTTTTTAATCGTTGTCACAAATCTCTGTTACATGGGAAGTCAGCGATCCAAGGAGGACGACATACATAAGATCTCTATCTCGGTGTTTGTCACCAATTTTCCAGACAACTTTACAGCGAAGGATCTTTGGAATACGTGTAAACAATATGGGTATGTTGTTGATGCTTTTATCCCTAATCGTAGATCAAAAGCAGGTAAAAGATTTGGTTTTGTACGCTTTATTAAGGCTTTTGATGTGGAACGTTTGGTTAATAACCTGTGCACGGTGTGGGTTGGACATCAAAAAATTCATGCTAATTTAGCCAGGTTCCAAAGAGCGCCTTTGAACAAAAGCAATATTCAACCAAACATTGGAGAAAACAGAAATAACATAGGTGCGGCCTATAAAGTTAACGAGCCAAACAGGTCCCCTAACTCCTACGCTCACGTTGTAAATGGCTCTCAATCACAAAATGTGGACTCGGAGAACAATCTTGCATTGCTACTAGATGACTCATGTTTGAATCAACAGGATTGCACTTGTTGTCTGATGGGTAAGGTGAAGGACTTTGCATCCTTATCCAACTTGAAGGTGGTTTTGGTTAATGAAGGTTTTATCGATACTGAACTTCGATACATGGGTGGTTACTGGGTGATGATCAAGTTTTAATCTGAAGAGGCAAAAAAGATGTTTCAATCCAATGTAAGCGTTGGTACTTGGTTTACTCAGATTCTACAAGTATCCAATGACTTCATTGTTGAAGGAAGGGTCGCATGGGTGGAGATAAAAGGCATTCCTCTAAAAATGTGGTATGAGAATACATTCAAACGTATCGCTTCCAAATGGGGTACCTTTGATGACCAGGGGGATGGGAATTTCTACACGAAAAGAATATGCATTAACACGAATATCACAATGAACATTCTTGAGTCTTTTAAAATTATATACCGTGGTAAAGTGACTTGGGTGCGTGCTAAAGAGGTTCCTGGCTGGACACCTGATTTTGCGGATGATAACGATGATGATAACAACACGGATAATGAGTCATACGAAGGTGAGCTTAATGGCAATGATTTGAAAAATGCTATTGAACTGGCTGAAGATAGTGACTTAGAAGTCGTCCCTGATTCGAAACTTAATGAGGAACCACTTAATATAAATGTTGAAGAAGCTTCGGTTGGGCAAAAGGATGCACGTTCAGAAGATCCATTCAACTTATATGACTTACTCAACAAGAAAAAGGCAAACAACATCAATGATCCTAACCCGAATAACAGCCTGAAGTACCCCCTGGTTTTACTCCTAGGAATGACAATGATGGCTCTGAGGGGCATCCTAACAAACAAACAAGTGACTGCTCTCAAAACATTCAAGAGGAATACGCTGCCCTTAGACATAATAAATCAGGCTCAAAAGAAAACTTTAAGGATGATGTAGCAGAGTCCATATGTTCAGGTCATTTCAAAAAATCAAATATTCCGCGTACAGGAGGGTCCATTATAAATGTGATGAAGGAATTAGTCAAGGTTTGACATACTATGGGCTTTAATATGGAGGGATGCTCGAAAAATATAGAAGAGATTATTGGTTATCAAGGAGTGAATGATGTTTTCCGATGAATTTTTTATCGTTAAACATTCAAGGCCTTACCCAAAAGGCTAAAAAAGATTGGGTAAAGGAGCTTTGTATAAAACATAAGGTAAATTTCTTATCTTTACAGGAAACAAAAATAGAGAACATCGATTTTTTTAGTATTAAGAAGTGTTGGGGAAACTTTGCTTTCGATCATGTTTATAGTGCTTCCGTTGGCAACTCAGGTGGGATTCTTTGTGTATAGGATCCTAAATTGTTCATCAGACTTAATTCTACCGTTTCAGATTATTTTGTTATGGTTAGGGGTGATTGGGTGCCTAATGGTACTAAGCTTCTTATTATTTCGGTGTACGCTCCTCAAGAGTTAACCGAAAAAAAAGTTGTGGTATTATTTGTCTCATGTTATCAATGGGAAAGAGATGTGGTTGTCATGGGAGATTTTAACGAAGTTCGCAAAAAAGAGGAAAGATTTGGATCGTTGTTTAATGTGCAAGGTGTCGATGCGTTCAATTTGTTCATTTCTAATACGGGTTTAGAGGAAGTCTCTTTAAGAGGATGTTTATATACTTGGTGCCATAAATCCGCTACAAAGATGAGTAAACTTGACCGTTTCCTCATTTCTAAACGTCTTATGAATTCATGCCCTTACATCTCTGCTATTACTTTGGACCGATATGTATCTGACCATCGACCAATCTTAATGCGTGAATCACATCACGACTATGGTCCTGTTCCGTTTAGGTTCTTTCATTATTGGTTTGAAATAAAGGGCTTTGACAAGCTTGTTGAAGACTCCTGGAATGAAGCTAATGCGATGGAATCAAATGCCATGACCAAACTGATGCAGAAACTTAAATTCTCAAAAGGAAAGATTCACTTATGGAACACGAGAAATACAACGAGCTCATACAGAATCCTTAAAACAGAACTTGCTGATTTGGACCTGATCATAGATAAAGGTGATGGAGATGAAGAGGTTATCAATAAAAGAACTAATGTTGTCAGATCTCTTCAAGAGTTAGAGAAACTTCAATCCTTGGAAGCGGCTCAAAAGGCAAAGATCAAATGGGCAATCGAGGGTGACGAGAACTCCAAGTATTATCATGGTATTCTCAACAAAAAAAGAAGTCAATTAGCTATTCGTGGCATTTTGGTTGATGGTATCTGGAAGGATTCTCCTAACTTGGTAAAAACCGAGTTCCTATCTCATTTTAAAAATCGTTTTGCTACCCCGAAAGAAGCTCGTCTTCATCTTGATCTTAATTTTTCAAACATGCTAAATTCTGATCAATTAGCTGATCTGGAGCGAGAAGTTACAAAAGACGAAATAAAAAGGGCTGTTTGGGATTGTGGATCTGATAAATCCCCTGGCCCGGATGGATTCACGTTTGGTTTCTATCGACGGTATTGGAAAATCATTAAAAATGATATGGTTGATGCAGTGACTTGTTTTTTTCATCATGGATCTTTTCCTAAAGGTAGTAATTCTTCTTTTATTGCCTTGATCCTGAAAACTTCAGACGCTAATATGGTTAAAGACTTTAGGCCTATTAGCTTAATTAGGAGTATGTACAAAATCATTGCTAAGATATTGGCGAACCGTCTTGTTTTCGTTTTGGGAGACCTTGTCAATGAGATTCAATCTGCCTTCGTTGCAGATAGGCAAATTCTTGATGGCCCTTTTATTATGAATGAAATTATTCAATGGTGTAAATCGAACAAGAAGCAATCTTTGGTGTTTAAGGTTGATTTCGAAAAGGCTTTTGATTCGGTTCGATGGGATTATTTGGATGACGTTTTGAGTCTACCGCGAGTTCGTCATATGGATAGAGAAATGGTGTCTCACCTGGATCCAAGGTTGCCTTAGACTTCTCGGGAGTTCGGTTATTGTGAATGGAAGCCCCACGGAAGAATTTCAGTTTCACAAAGGCCTCAAACAAGGCGATCCTTTATCTCCTTTCTTGTTCATTTTGGTCATGGAAAGCTTACACATCTCGTTCCAAAGAGTGGTTGATGCAGGTATGTTTAAAGGTATTATGTTAAGTCCTTCTCTTCACCTCTCACACTTGTTCTACGCTGGTGACGCTATTTTTATGGGTCAATGGAACGAATCAAATTTAAACACGATAGTGCATGTTTTGGATTGCTTCCACCGTGCTTCTGGTCTACGCATTAACATGTCTAAAAGTAAACTTATGGGCATTTCTGTGGATGTCGAAAAGGTGGTTCAAGCTGCTAAGATGATCGGGTGTGTCACCCTTATAACTCCTTTTACTTATTTAGGGTCAAAAGTGGGCGTCTTATGTCTAGACTTTAATCTTGGAATGAGACGGTTGAAGGTATGGTTACTCGTTTATCTAAATGGAAGATGAAAACTCTCTCGGTAGGAGGTAAACTAACTCTTCTCAAGTCGGTCTTAGGATCGATGCCTATCTATCATATGTCATTATTTAAAGTTCCCATGATGATCTTAAACCGCATGGAATCCATCCGTTCTCATTTTTTTAATGGCTCAGACATGCTTGGTAAAAAACCGACTTGGGTGAAATGGAAAAATACATTGGCTTCTAAAGATAAAGGTGGTCTTGGAATTTCAAGTTTATTTGCGTTGAATAGAGCTTTCATGTTCAAATGGGTTTGGCGATTCTTATCTCAAAACTCTTCTTTATGGGCGAGCATTATTAAATCAAGAGTAAACTACATCGTTCATCCTTATAGTGTGCGTTGACTGACGAGTTTCGTCCTTTGACCAAAAAAATGCACCGTTCGTCCTTAAGTGGGAAACGTTATGTGACATTGGTCCCTCACTTTAACGGGTCACGCTAACATCTGTTAACTCTATTTAAGTGATGTCCTTGTGAGGGTATTTTGGTCCTTTTACCATCTCATTTTCAACATCATCTTCTTCCTTTATACATCTTCATCTTCAACCATTATCACCCAACAGGCCAACACCATCTCCTTCCGTTCAACACTTCTTTAAAACAAAAAACAACTTCATATCAAACCTCAATACTAAAATCATATACCACAATTAAAATATACACAATCTCAAAAATATTCAGAACCCTCACTTCCATTCATTTGAACTTTTTTCAATAAAAAACCCTTCGAATACCAAAATTAAAAACAATAAATCTGTAAAAAAAACTACCATGGCACAATTACTATGTTTAGGTGATAAAATAATTCAACTTATACCAAAAATAAACAAAAACAAATCTGTCACAAAACCAGATCTATATCAAGAAAAACGTGATCTTAAGAACAAACTGAACACTAGCTTCATCCCTCAACCGTCTGTGACTTGTAGTAGATCGGTAACTTCTACGGCATGACAGAAAAGGGTGTCGTCGACAACTCCAACCAACAACCTTAAACCTGACCACCACCGAGTTTGCGTCACCACTATTTCGTCGACAGCACCACAACCACCATTCTATCAACATCAGACTCATTAGTCACCATCACCGCTGTTGACAACTCTAACTTGTTGTCACCGCCTGTGTATGGGTGGATTAAGTGGGTTAGTTTTTGTGATTTATGGATGTGGGTTTATGTGATTTCAAATAGGGCGAAAGATCTAAAATAAAGGTCGTGGTCAAATGGGGCGAAAGAAATGGTGATGGGTAGATGTTTTAGATGGTATCAAATTCTATGGAACCATTAGTCACTGGTTACAAAACTTATCTTGTTAATTCGATTATAAAAAGTGCAGTGACTAGTTTCATGTTTGATGATAACTAGCTAAAATTTGGTCAATATTTATTTAGTTTAATTCACTGATAGTGGGTCATTTTTTTTATGTATTGGGAATGATAACGGGTGAAGATGAAGATGAACATGAAAATTGTTGGTGATGATGGAAAAAGATAAAAGATGGAGTGGAGAAGATGAATTAGAGAGAAAAATTATTGGTGTTGGTGGAGAAGGTAAGTGAGGAAGAAAAAGTGCGGAGAGAAATGTTAAAAAGACAAAAATACCTTTACATGTGTAAGCTTAACGACTGTTAAAGTGGTCCGTTAAAGTGAGGGACCAATGGTACATAACGTTTCCCACTTAAAGACGAACGGTGCATTTTTTTGGTCAAAGGACGAAACTCGTCGATCAACGCAAACCATAAGGACGAACGATCTAGTTTACTCTTAAATCAATCCATGGAGCTCAAGGTAAAATTGGTAAAGAGGTGATTGCTTCTTTTCCGTCCATATGGCTTAACATTGTTAAAGAGGTGGATCTTCTAAAGAATCGAGGTTTAAATTTGCTTAGTTTTATTCACAAAAAACTGGGCGACGGTTCGGATACTTTGTTTTGGGATGATGCTTGGCATGGGGATATCGCTTTCAAAGACCTGTACCCTAGGGCGTACGCCTTGGAATCATGTAAAAGTATTGATGTCGCTTCAAAATTATCTCATAATATTTTGGCTTACTCTTTTCGTCGAGTTCCCAGGGGAGGCGCGCAACAAGAGCAGCTTGACTATTGCAGTCCAAAATATTAACAGTGTACTTTTCCTTGTTAACAAGAGGATACACGGGATTGGATCATGGAAGTGCTCGTGAAGATTTTTTCCGTTGCTTCAGTTAGAAAAGCGATTGATAACCACATGTTTTTGGAGGTTGCTTCCAGAACGCGTTGGATCAAAGAGGTTCCGATCAAGGTTAATGTTCTAGCTTGGAAAATTAAGTTAGACTATCTCCCAACTAGATTGAATATTTCTCGTAGAGGAATGGATATTGAGTCTATTCTTTGTCCTATGTGTGGTAAGGCGGCTGAATCTTCTAGGCATATTTTCTTCACTTGTCACATTGCTAGAGATATTTTGCACAAGATTTCTCGTTGGTGGGACATTTCATATATGGAGATATCTTCTTATGAAGAGTGGCTCGAATGGATCTTGAATATCCGGCTTCCGATCAAGCATAAAAGAATTTTCGAGGGAGTTTGTTATGTGATGTGGTGGCATATTTGGAGTTTTCGTAATAAATGCATTTTTGGTTCGGAGTTTCCTTCTCAGGCGGTCATTTTTGAAGATGTGCAATCTTGTTCGTTTTATTGGTGTCGTTATAGATGTAATTCTTCTTTTAGTTGGATTGAGTGGCTTAAAAACCCTCATATTATGTCTTTGTAATTTTCTAGCTCCTTGCTAGTTTTTTTTAATAAAATCCGCCGTTCAAAAAAAAAACCTCATGCGTGCATGAGTATTAAAACTACTATATACGTTGTATATAGGAATGCCATGTCTCAATCCTAAATGATAGTATACGATTTGAGTATAACTAAACATGTGCTGAGGTTTATTGAATAGAATAAAAATCGAGATTTTATTACAACGCTTTGTGTGAACCAACCATGACAATATATAAAGGGCTAGTAAACAAATGAAACGGACAACATAGCAAGTAGAAGGTTTAATGATGTTCATTTCAATTATTATTTTTCTTTCAATAATGTAATCATTGATATTGAAAGCTTATGGGTACCCCTATTGGTACCCCCTCCCCCATGAATAGTGTCAATAAGTACAAAAGATTCCTTTTGTACCCTCCTTTTTACAGTGCAACGCAGTTTTTTATCAGTTTCTGTTCCGTAATTTTTGACAGTTTCATACTTTTGACCTGTTAAACTTTATATTTTTCGTTCCGTTTTTTCCGTGTCACAGTTTTATAACATATACAAAATTATAAAAATACAAAAAAATAAAATACAAAAAAAAAACCGGAAAACACCCTGGGGTACATATATCATAAGCCAAAGCTTATATTCAATCAGAATATGGATAAGGTACGTCAAAGCTAGATTGACACAATGATCATACATGAAAAGAACCATTAAACAAGAATGTAAAGCACTAAAGCTACAAGCACAAGTGAACAGCCGTCAAGTAATGTAAAGAACAAGTCATGGATGTGTTGGTCTATAGATGGTTAATACTTTGTATTGTTAGCTAGCTACTCACAAAATAGTGAATACGATAGATGTACTGCAGTGGCACTTGTTATTTATTACAATATCGTGAAGAATGAAATACGGACCATGGCTTTATCTATCAATTTTCGACATAAAGGGAGTACATTTTTAATAGAATTAATTCTAAAAATGACACAATTCTGAACTTGTAGTCTACATTCTAGGCATTCTTCGGTGGGTTTTCAATTTTTGTGATGTGCGATCGATAAACCGTGTGATATTACCATATTTTTGATAACTACTTACTAGTAGTGGTGCAAAAAAATCGGTTAAAACCGGTTTTCGGTTATTAGAAAACCGGTTTTAAAAAAACCGGTTTTTCTAATAACCGGTTTCGGTTTTTTCGGTTTTTCCGAAATCGGTTTTTTCGGTTATAAATGTTCGGAATCGGTTTTTTTCGGTTATAAATTTTCGGAATCGGTTTTTTACTGGTTTGGTTTTTTTCGGTTATAAATGTTCGGAATCGGTTTTTATACCGGTTCGGTTTTTTTCGGAATTTAAAACTTCGAACATTTATTTAATAAAACTTGTTAATATCAAACTTTAATAAACTATACACTGGAAACATACTAAATCAAATACAATCATAACCATTTTATTTGCTCCGAAACATACTAAAAAAATACAATCCATAACTTTTTATTAAACAATACAATTAAACAACTAAAAATATATATCACGATATTAGAGAGAAAAAATAGTATTAGTGGTGTTTATGATGTGTTTTTAACCCCCAGACCCATTACATGTATTTTATAGTACTAAGGTCCATTCCCCAAATCATCTAAAAAAAAAAAGGGTTTAAAACGGCAAAACTATTAGTGTTCGGTTATATTAGTGTACTCAAGTAGTGTTTTTTTTAAAACTTTTTTTTAAAAACTATTAGTGTTTTTTTAAAAACATATTAGTGTACTCAAGTACTCAAGTAGTTAAAACCGGATTTTTTTTTAAAAACTATTAACGGTTATAAAAAAAAAAATTAAAAAAAAAAAACCAGTTAAAACCGGTAAAAAACCGGTATGATTAAAAAACCGAAAACCGGTCTAACCGGTTCGGTTATATTTAACCGAACCGGTTAAAAAAACCGGTTTCGGTTTTTTCGACCGGTTTTTTAAAAAACCGGTTTGGATTTGCATGTCTACTTACTAGGTAAGTAAATGTTTACTGTTTGACTAAAGTGTTATATAGTGTGACCATGATATTTTTTTTGCAACTGATGTGATGTTTGATTAACGAGTTTTGTTTTATATAAGAAAGTGAGGCATATGGTTGAACTTTTTTTGATAGACTGACGGTCGTATTTTTGCTCTACTAGCGGCTGGGTATTTTTGTGCGATCGTTTTGTTTTTTTTAACGACAAAAATTTTACCAAAACAAAAGTTTAAATTTTTTTGATTTTTTTGCCCGACTGACGACATAAAATTGTGCGACTTACGGCTGGGTTAAATGTTTTTTCTCGACCTGTACTTACTTTCTGGGGTTCCGTGTCTAATTACACAACTTTATAAAAAGCGTAACCACACCTTAATAAAACTTAACCTAAAATACATAATTCAAACACATTACGAAACACACTAACACCACCAATTTCAAATACATTATACACGCAAAATCAAAACACATAAATTCTCAACATGTTCGTGTCTTTAGA